>BQNB010144206.1:0-16887 GCA_026074375.1 Tanacetum coccineum
TCTCCACACATGGAGAGGGTGTTGGTTACCATTTTTCTCATTTGTGTGTGTGTGTAATCTTCCACCTCTTTATTTCTCTCTAATAATCTTTCACTTTCCTTATCTCTTTTCTATCTTTGTTTGCTTATTGGTGTAGCTTATGATGTGTATGGATTAAGCTTTTGGGATAACAAATACATACTAACGTATATGGTCACTTAGACATGTGTCAAGACAAGGTGCTAGCTACTTCATTACTTTCAAGGATGATTATAGTCGTTATGGTTATGTTTATTTACTTAAGCATAAACATGAAGTCTTTGAAACATTCAAGGTGTTTAAGAATGAAGTTAAAAATCAACTCGGGAAGACCATTAAGGCAATACGATCAGATCGTGGTGGCGAATACATTAGCCAAGAGTTTAAAGATTATCTAAATGCTAATGGAATTGTTCAACAACTTACTCCTCCATACACACCACAACATAATGGAGTGTCTGAGAGGAGAAACCATACTTTGTTAGACATGGTACGATCTATGATGAATCTTACAACTCTGCCTTTATCCTTTTAGGATTATGCTCTAGAGTCTGCAGCACGCATTCTTAATATGGTTCCAACAAAGAAGGTAGATAAGACACCATATGAACTGTGGTATGGAAAAGTTCCAAACTTGTCTTACTTAAAGGTATGGGGATGTGAGGCTCTTGTAAAGAGAGATACGCTTGACAAACTCGAACAAATATCTATTAAGTGTATCTTCATAGGATACCCAAAGGAAACGATGGGTTACTATTTCTATTTCCCACCTGAAAACAAAATTGTTGTTGCAAGGTATGCTGAATTCTTTGAGAAACGTCTCATAAGTCAAGAAATCAGTGGGAGGGCGGTAGATCTTGAAGAAATTCAAGAAGAAGAAGATACAATAACTTCTGAAATCACTAGCAACATTCCTCAAGAGGTGGAGGGTTGGAACCGCCACAACCACCATAAGAGGAAGTGATTCTGATTCGTAGGTCCGAAAGGACACGTCGAGCTACAAACCGCTTATGTCTAAATGTAGAGGTGGAGGAGCATAGTTTAGGGGATCTTGGAGAACCCGCTAACTATAAAGCTGCTATGTTAGATCCTAAATCTAAAAAGTAGGTCGATGCTATGAATGCGGAAATGCAATCCATGATAGACAATATAGTATGGGTCTTGGCCGATCTTCCTTCTAATTGTAAAACCGTTAGGAGCAAGTGGATATTTAAGAAAAGGACTGACATGGATGGCAATGTACACATCTATAAAGCTCATCTTGTGAAAAAGGGTTATACTCAAACCTATATGGTTGATTATGAAGAAACGTTCTCACCCATGGCTGATATTAGAGCTATTAGGATTCTCATATCTATAGCGGCGTTCTATGATTATGAGATATGACAAATGGATGTTAAAATAGCCTTCTTAAATGGTTATCTTGATGAAGACATCTATATGGTACAACCTGAAGGTTTTGTTGATCCTAAACATCCTAGAAAAGTATGCAAGCTACAAAGATCCATTTATGGACTTAAGCAAGCATCAAGAAGCTGGAATAAAAGATTTGATGAGGAAATCAAAAAATTTGGTTTAGATCAAAATCTTGATGAGCCATGTGTATATCAAAAGGCTAGTGGAAGTAATGCTACATTCCTCATCTTATATGCTGATAACATAATCATCATGGGTAATCACATTCCAAGTTACAAAAGTGTAAGAAGATTTATCTTGAAAGTGTTTTTGCTATGAAGGGATTTGGTGGGGGAAGCAGCATTTATTCTTGGAATCAAAAAACTATAGAGATAGAAACGTAGCGATTAATTACTTTGTCAAAATGCCTACATGTGATAAGATCTTAAAGAGATATAAAATGGATAATCCAAACGTGGTCATATCCCCATGCAAGAAAGACTTGACTTGAAACAAATCAATAAGGTCTCAAACGCTAAAGAGGTAAACCGCATGAAGAATATATACCTATGCTTCGGCTGTGGCATTCTATCATGTATGCGGTTAGATGCACTAGACCTGGAAGTTCGTTCCGCAACGCACCACAAAATATACACGCCGATTTCAACAGAATCCAGGTGAACCTCACTGGACTGCTGTGAAAAACACTGCTTAAGTATTAAAAGAAATACAAAAGATATGTTCTTGTTAGTGAAAATCATAGCACCGAACTTAAGTTGAATGCATGCGATGCTGGATTCGAGACTGATAGAGATGACACAAAATCTCAGACATGATATGTTTTCGTTTTGAATGGAGGCGCAGTGGACTGGAAGAGCTCCAAGCAAAGTACTACTGCAATGTCTGCTACAGAATCTGAATACATAGCTGCGTCAGAAGCTGCCATAGAAGCTGTTTGGATTAGGAAATTTATCTCAGGGCTTGGTATTGTACCAACGATAAATGAACCTTAAATATGTACTGCCGACAATCAAGCTTGCAGTTCATTAAGGCTAATGAAACCGGGAGTTCAGAAAGGCGCCAAGACACGATCAAAGACGATATCATTATTTAGCGAGTGTGTTGAACTGGCGAAATATAGGATACTTTAAGTTCACAACAGATAACCATCTAGCTGAATCCTGTTTACAAAGGCTTATCAAATAGGAACTTACTCACAGCCAGGGGCATGGCTTCTCCTGCTAATAGTTCATGTAGATCTGTGTTTTAGTATTGGATAAGGGATGTAAAACAATTTATTTATGATATGATACATTGTACTTGTTATTTAATTATAAATTGTGTCCAATATTTGCATTGTTTGAATCCATGAAAATAATGTATTATCTAAATTAACCGTTGTCGATTAACAAATGGGATTATTGTTAAGACAAGATAATTCTGAATGATTTGTGATATTATGATTAATGATGATATTACAGATATTAAGATAGTCCACCAAACTCACATGATATTCATAAGATGAATATTGGATTTCCCCGCCACAAGAATATCACTTTATGGATCGACGTCATCAAGTGAATCTTGTACGTGATTTTATTTACATAAATCCTTAGACTTGAGATGCAAGTAGGTTTAGCATATGTGGATATTCCTTCTTGATATAGTTTAAGTTGTCCTGAATAAAGATAGCTAATAGGTGCATATGTCAGAATGGCTTTTATCACGAGATGACTAGACACATGTAGTCGATATAGAAATTTGTTCCTTCAAATTTTTGAAGAAGATACCACTGGGCCCCTCATAAAATAATCAAGAATGTTTATAGGTCGTACTGAAAAACTCAAGAAGATATGTCTCAATTGATTTTCAGTAATCTTGATTACATCAAATATAGAGAAACAGAATCTTAAATATTGGAATGACGCTTGATCCTAATCCAATTTAACAACGGTATCGGAAACAAAGGGATTGTAAATTTATAAATCATATGTTCATGCCCTGTGAAACCACACTCGAATGTTTTTGGGAGCATTGGCGTGTTGCTAGACGCTTACCAATGTTATTATATTATTCATACATGTCCAAGTGGGAGCTGTTGGATTATGACCATATATGAATTAATATATGTCCGGAAATATTTTCGAACCTAAGGGGACGCACACGTTTATATGTTAAATGACGAGAAAATATATTAATGTAATATATATTAAATGTATAACAAACGATCGCTAAAAGTTAACGAGTATTAAATAATTAGTTAAACGTTTAATGGTTAAACGTGAGGGACTAATTATTAATAAACCGAAGTTTAAAGGGTTCGATTCACCCTTTTTATTCCTAGTCGGCAAGAATAATAATCCCACAAGGATTTGGAGATTGAGTCTATAAATATGGGATTAGTGTTTCATTATTAAATAACTTGAAAAGAACCTAAACATATAGTTCGATTTTCTTCTTCTTTTGTTGACTGGTTTTCAAAGATCTTGGAATCTTTGTTTTTTCTTCATTCGATCAACAGTAACAAACAAACACCTTTTGAGTTTTTTTGTTTTGTATTCGATCATCACCTTTTGGTGATTATTGTTCGTAAGTTGATAGATTCAAGAGACGAATAAGAACGTTTGTTATACACTACTAGTACTAGCATACCTCGTCGTTTGCTAAGAACGTATAGTGTGTGGAAGCTTAGAGGAATCATACCTTTGATTCTAGTGGTTACGCGTTGTATTATACACACGCGTATAAAGAAGACGGTGTTTACGGTTACCTTTAAACGGTGTATCGTTTCGTGCTAAAAGGTACATATTTTCTATCTTGTTAATTATTGTGTTCTACACGTGATCATTTATTCCGCTGCGTACTCGTATTAATTAGGTTATAAAACCCAACAGATATATAGACAAACTTTTAAAAAAGAGCAGATTTTCACCTAAGAGATTGTTGAGAAGTGTGTTGATATCTATTTATTTCCCAGTATTTCTGGACGTAGTAGAAAAGCTCGGTATCTTGGGTATATGGTCAAAAGTATTCTAGAAGGTTATACCAGTCGAAGAAAAGTTGACAATAAAGACGATTTCGGGAACAAAAGGTTGGAATTGGCTGGTGAGTTGCTTGAACGAGAGCTAAAAGTTCATCTTAGACATGCTCAGAAGCGAATGGTAAAGGCAATGCAAAGAGATCTTTATCCGGTTCTCACTATACATCCCATTGACCAATATTTGAATGCTGCTATTATTTCAGCACATGGGGGTGTTACTTCACCAAAATTCTACTCTTACAACTTCTTTTACTTTGTTGTATTGTTTCTATTATATGAATATAAGAATCTGATTCTTCATTCTGCAAAATATTGTATGTTTCATTACTACATATGTATGTTTCGTTGAAACTTTACACTTCGGTACTGTGCAATATGTAGATTCAATCATTTATACAGTTCGTCGATTTCAAACACCCCGCAGCGAAGCGCGGGCTTATACCCTCGTTTGTTGACACTTAAAAATAGTGGTACTCCAAACTTGTTATTTAAATTGTACATATGTTTATGCAACCAAATATTTAGCAATTTTCTATGTATGTCCAATAGCTGTCGATGTTTATTTCGATGTCTAAACGTTTCACCGATCCTCGTGAACTTACCTAGCCATGTTGATTCTGCTGTGGCATGTTACGAAAATGAATTAAGGCTTGGCCCTCCATGTAATGTCTCTATTGAGCACATATGAGTTTGGACCTTTAAGCTCTTACCATCTTCGTTCAATCATTTAAACTTAGATGACTAAGATAGGCGGCAACTCTAGTGCAACATCGGTGATTTAAGCTCTCATTGTTGCTTTAGTTTCTAGTGAAGGTATCAAGAGATAGATTGACAACTTTGTTCTATGAATGTACCAACCAATGTGTGTCGCCAGAATTATCCAACTCGATACATGTGTCACCCTCACTAGTCCAACTAAAAAAACTCATGAAACCCGGAGTTTGAATTTTGGTTCACTAACGAAAGCTACTGATGTTTCGCAAAGGGTAACTTAATCAGTCACACGACGATTGCATATAGATTTTATTCACCCAACTTTTCTTAAACGCTAAACTAAACTACTTGCAAAGGAGCAGAATAATTCAGTTGTCACAAAAAAAAAAAAAAAGTACATTGATATATCATCACAAAGATGAAGGGTTATGGATCTTGCAAGATTTAGTATACATCACAAATGAATTACGAAACGTGAAATGTAAGTTCATCTATTATTCTTATTTACAACTCGTAATTGACACGTAGATGATTAGAGATATTATGTTCGTGTTTGTTGTTTAAGATAGTAAACCAACACAATTGAGCAGCACGGACATGGTCACAAACAGATCATAAATAAGAGTCATTGATTTTGACCTTAACAAATTGATGAGAATAAGAGTCCACAGTAGCAAATAACCATCGTGATTAATTGCTTATTATTATATTGGTTAAACTCATTTCTAAAAGCTTTTTTTGCTGTAAACATTTTATGTAAGTTAAAGAAAAAAGTCTTGATGTCACTAGAAAGTCAAGTGAACATATTCGCAAACACTTGAACTTCTTCAAAATCGCCATATAATTTATTGTTTTAAAATCATTTTAACAGTTTTTAACTTCAAAACAAGGTTTAGAATTGGAGTTTACTACATTGTAAGAGGGTGATACATGTTTAGAATGTTGTCATGTTTTCGGTTACATGTTGAATTGGAGTTTATTATATTAGTTATAAAATAAACCTTTATTTATCATGAACTGAAAATTGATATAAAATTCTATACTCTTTTTTTTAATATTTGTCAATTGATTTGTTATCACACAAAAAAGTTATAACTGTCCATATTTTTTATGCAACAAAACATTTTGTAATCTTCTACGAATGTCCAATAGCCGTTTGGTGTTCATTTCGATCTATAAATGTTGCACCTATCCTTCTGAATTTATGTATAGCCATATTGATTATGTTGTTGTGACATGTTATTAAAATGAACTAAGGCTTAGCCCTCCATGTAACGTCTTTGTTGAGCAAATATGAGAACATTTGAAAATATACGTTGGTACCAATTTGATGGATGAAACCTTATTTTTTTTGAACGGCAATTTATTCAAACAAAAACTAGCAAGGAGCTAGAATTACAAAGAGTCAAGATATGGGTTTTTGAGCCAATCGTTCCAACTAAACGAGGCTTTACAACGATATCTACACCAATAGTACAACCTAGAAACTATTTCATCAAAAATTGTCGCCTTCAGTGGTTTCTTGGACTCAAAGAGAAGTTTGTTCCGAAAAGACCATATCACTACGCCAAAAAGGGCTTTCGGGACTACGCATGTAGTCTCGAAAAAGCCCGTTTTTTGTCCCGAAAGACTTATCGGGACTACATGCCGTCCCTGTTAGCGTAATCCCAGCTGCTCCGTCCCTATAAGTTGTCGGGACTACATTTCTTGTTTGTAGGGACTGCGCGTTGACCGGCCACGTCGATGGTTTTTGTTATGACAAAAGCTTTTGGGACTACCTTTTTCCGTAATCTGGACCAAAACCCCATAGGGAGAATAGATTTAGGGACTACATCTTGTCCCAACAATTTTTGACAAAACCTTTAGGTACACGTTTTCGGGACTACATTTTGACCCAACAAATTTAACAAAAACCTTTAGGGACAACCTTTTGTCCCAACATATTTTGGCAAACCTTTAGGGACAGCCTTGTAGGGACTACATATTGTCGCAACATAATTTACCAATCTCTTTAGGGACAATCTTTTAGGGACTACATCTAGTCCCAACATGTTTTCACAAAACCTTTAGGGACTCACTTTTAGGGACTATACATAGTCCCTAGAGTCCCGCAACATATTTTCTAAACAGTTTTTAGACAACATCTATCCTATATGTTTTTCACAAAACCTTAGGGACTCACATTTTAGGGACTATACATAGTCCCTAGTGGTCCTGACAACATATTTCTAAAGTAGTTTTAGGGACAGCAAGTTGTCCCTAAAAGCAGCAGTCAGCTAAAACATCCATGCCTGTTTTATGGCGTTTTCCCAGGTATATTAAACAAATCATACATAAAACGACCGTGGTCGTGGTAAAACAATTGTTCAAGTACTAGTTCCACAACATAAACAACAATGTTCAACAGAAAGTTTAACTAAGCATGTACAACAACCTGACCATTGGCACCTACTCTTCTCCGGGCTCGGCAGCATCTTCAAGAACATCGGCAGCATCTCTAGGCTCGGCATCATCTTCCAAAAGGGCGTTGGGGTCGAGAGGAGCAGGCAATCGTAGCTCAATGTTTTTATCGGCTAATTGTGCATGCCAATCTTTCATTTGCTGGTTATGCGCCTCCACAAACCTCCTTAATGCAGATTTGGATACCAATGGTTCGGGAGAGGGGTAGTTGCATACAGAAGAAGACGAAGTACTCTTCGGCAGATTCCTACCTCGTCCAGGTTTAAAAGCTCGGCTTGATCCCAAGACTTTGTCCATAATTTCATCATCAGTCATCTTCTCCTCTAAACCCTCTTGACTCGCTCTCAGCTTTAGCATCTTGATCTGTAGTCACAAAATAAGGAATTAAAGTTACAAAATGCTCTAAGTATCGTTATGCAGTACAATAATAGAGGAAAAAGAGCCATGAAATTTAAGTTGCGCATTAAACCCGGATACAAACACCCCTTACAAACTAGCATGACATATTTAAGCTGCGCATTAAACCAGGATCCAAACACCCCTTTACAAACTAGCATGACATATTTAAGCTGCGCATTAAACCAGGATCCAAACACTCCTTTACATAATAGTGTTGCAGCAACATTTGCATTTGAAAACATGGCAGTAATAACATAGAACAAACTTGGACTAACTTGTTAGAAGAATGTTGACGTTTATAGAATAAAAACTTTCCCAAAAGAAGAAGAGATGGTTATTTTGAATACATATTGAATCTAATAAACAATTTCAAATACACAAACTTCGCCGAGAACAATATGATGTGCAAAGTGAATTAACTTTTATTACAATGCACATCATGTTGTTTCGGGGAAGTTTGTGTGTCTGACATGATTCCTTAGATTCAAAAATTATTCAAAATAACCACCACTCCTTCTTTGGGAAAGCTTTCAAGCTATAAACATATAACAAATGTGAAAGAAAGTTTAAGATAAGATTCATGTTTTTATATACAGATAATATACATAGATTTTGAAAGTGTAAATACAGAAATATAAGATAGGAATTTTTATAGAATTTGACATGTGTAAATAAAGAAAAGGAATACTATAGGAATTTTTTAATTGAAATGTTTGATGTGGTAATACCAGCTAGTCCCAGCAGACTTACTAGAAACTAGCAATATCTACTTATTTGACTACCAGAACTGAAAACAAACTATCTTAGATATGGGAAATCGGGACACCAACCTAAAGATCGCAAAGGCATAGAGACTAGTTGTTACAAATGTGGATCTACTGAGCACCTTCGTACATACTTTCCTATACGCTTAATTTCACTCTTAACGGAAACTAGATGTATGAACTCGGGATGCGAAGCATTATTGGCTTATGTTAATGAAAAGAAACCAAACGAAAGAAAAGTAGCATTTAGTTACCAAATAAAACATGTGCATATTTGGGCTAAATCTCAGAATGAATTACTTACGTATTTGGTTTCAAAAACTTCTTTGACCCACTTTCCCTTCTTCTGATGAGTCTTCTTGTAGTGCTCGATAAGGTCGGGAAATACACCATTGGTCTCTCACTAAAAACAAGTTAAATTAGTATATAATAATAATGAAATAAATTAAACAAGTATATAATAGCAATCAAACATATATTAATCACAACATACCTCCTCGTGTCTGCTAGCGGCGTATGATTTACTCCCTTGAGTGGAACACTGAGGCAGCTTCGCCCTGTTAGCCTTGTTCTTTAGAGAATGGGCCAAATGCTTTTCAAAAGTGAAATGATCACATAACTCGTGCCATTCACTCAGAGACTTGCCCGGCGGAGGAAAGTTTCAAATCTTCACCGGTTGCTCGTACCCACCACGGCTCACAAACATGTCATCCTTAAACTTGTTTTTTCTGTTTCTGTATTGGCCTTTCATGCCCTTCTCAATTTGTTTAGCATTTGGGCCCGACAAATGTGTCTTTATATCAAAGTACGTCTGCAATTCAAAAAAAATAAGTCATAAAATGAATAATGCTTATAAATTTAACATAGTAGATTTAAGAATAAAGCTCTACATGGATAGCAGGCCATAAAGTTCCCTTGTACTTATTAGGTAACGTATCCCACGATTCATAGCAGAATGAAACTGATCGTTCAATCTCGTTCCCAATCAAGCCCGTGAAATGTCGACGATTAGGCCCAATGGGTTTAACAGTCCTTAGATCATTACGGTCAAATTTTATAGGTAGCTTTTTCTTCTCACCATCCTTAAATTTTTTAATGAGCCCAGCGTCAGAGCCTTTCTTTCTTCCCTTAGCGTCTACAAATGAAAATTCAAATGTACAAATTAACAATACAAGTATTCAAGCGAATAAAGTTAAATTACAAATTCAAGTATAATATTCTGTAATTACTTACTCTTTTGGATGGCAGGAGGCTCCCATGTGTCCAACGGTCTGAGGGACCACCGACTTAAACAACCATTGCCATCGTCTGGACAAACAAAGTTTTAAACCACGCCAATGTGATCAGCACTTTTGCATCTCTTAAACCAGGCAATACAAACACTCTTAAAGTGTCATAATCGGGACATAATTGTAACAAATTATAACAATTATTATAATATAAAGTTCACTAAATAGAAAATACATTACCCTATAAATTAAAGTTCACAAATAGAAAATACAAGTACCCGAACATATTAAATAAGCAATTCGAACCACTAAACATAATTGTAAAAACAACTTAAATTTCATATCAATCTGAATCCTCATGAACATGAACAGCGTCATATTCAACATCATCATCAATATAGTCATCATCATTGACGCGAGAAGTAGGAATAAAACTAACTTCCGTTGATGGACCGGCTCCACTCAACCGAGTATATTCCAAATCTTCTAAATTAGCTGTCAATGCAACATCAGATGAGTTGCTGTCATGAACAACATCTGCATCCACAATGACGTCCTTATCCCAAATCTTTTGATGATTGACCTCTTGGACAACCTTCCAATGATGTGATCTAGAAGGGTCTTCAAGGTAAAAGACATGTCTTGCTTGTGTAGCAAGAATGTATTGGATTGAATCTAATAAACAATTTCAAATACACAAACTTCGCCGAGAACAATATGATGTGCAAAGTGAATTAACTTTTATTACAATGCACATCATGTTGTTTCGGGGAAGTTTGTGTGCCTGACATGATTCCTTAGATTCAAAATTTATTCAAAATAACCACCACATTCATTTACAAACACATTCATTTACAAACATAAGCTAATTAGAAACATAAGCTAATTTACAAACATAAGCTAATCAGAAACATAAGCTAATTATCATTTACAAACACATTCATTTACAAACACATTCATTTACAAACATAAGCTAATCAGAAACATAAGCTAATTTACAAACATAAGCTAATTATTATAATGCAATTCATTTACAAACACATTCATTTACACAAGAACAAAACCAGACTTTCATACAAACACATTCATTTACAAAATTAACAGGAACATAAGCTAATTATCATAATGCAATTAATTTACACTTTTCAATTTACTGAATTTATTAATTTATTAGATGTTTATTAATTATCATAAGCTAATTATCATAATGCTAATTAACAGAAACATAAACCAAAACCCAACTTACAATAACTGAGTGGTGGTCGTGGTGAGCGATATATGAAAAAGTGGTGGTGGTCGTTCTCTAAACCGAGGTGGTGGTGGTGAAATCACTGTCTTGGTCGTTCTCCAAACCGAGGTGGTGGTGGTGTTTTGGTGTTTGTGTACTTTGGTGTACTGAAATTTGGTAAAGTGAAATTGTACTGAAATTTGGTAAAGTGAAAATTTGGTGTACCAAACAATTAGGGCGGGGTGTTTGACTTTTGGTGAAATTTTTAGAGCGAAAGTTATCGGGACTACGTATTGACTTGTAAGGACAACATGTAGTCCCTGAAACAAAGCCTTTTCATTTATTTAAAAACAGATACAAAATAAATCTGGCTTATAGGGACTACATCTGGTCTCTAAAAAATTAATTATAAATTAAATAAATTTTTAAGAAAAACTTTATAATAATTTAAATACATAAAGGGGTGAGCATCGGTTCAAAACCGAACCGAACCGAAAACCGATATCGTTATACACGTATTGTTATAGGGGTGAGTCGAGTTGATATCGTATACAATACATGTTAGACGGATGAGTGTTAGGGTTACATCGTTATACAAGAGATGTTACACGTTGAAGTAGAACAAACCCAACAGAATGCAATCTTCTTGAAGTTGATACAAACCCTCGAACACTTAAAGTAACCTACAAGATGACTTTCATGTTAGATGGATGAGTCGAGTTGATATCGTTATACAATCCAAGATAACAATTGATGATCATCCATTGTGTTATATCTTCAAACTGTTCTAAATAGTTGTGTGCATAATTGTTAGTGGCTTTTAAAGGGTAGGTAAGTGGCTTACATTTAAAGGGTGGGTTAGTGGATTTCAAAGTGGGTCATAGAAGAATACCAATTGTTTACCCAAGAACTCCAATCTTCTCCTGGTCGAGGTTATTTCGTTATACAAGACATGTTAAGCGGACGAGTTAAGGTGATATGGTTGTACAAGACATGTTAAGCGGATGAGTCGAGGTGATATTGTTATCCAAGACATGTTAGATGGATGAGTCGAGGTGATATCGTGATACAAGACATGTTAGACGGATGAGTCGAGTTGATATCGTGATACAAGACATGTTAGACGGATGAGTCGAGTTGATATCGTTATAAAAGACATGTTAAGCGGATGAGTCGAGGTGATATTGTTATCCAAGACATGTTAGATGGATGAGTCACGTTGATATCGTTATACAATACATGTTAGACGGATGAGTCAAGGTGATATCGTTATACAATACATGTTAGACGAATGAGTCAAGGTTATATCGTTATACAAGACATGTTAAGCGGACGAGTCAAGGTGATATGGTTGTACAAGACATGTTAGACGGATGAGTCGAGTTGATATCGTTATACAAGACATGTTAGACGGATGAGTCACGTTGATATAAGTGAATGAGTCGAGTTGATATCGTTATACAATACATGTTAGACGGATGAGTCAAAGTGATATGGTTGTACAAGACATGCTAGACGGATGAGTCGAGGTTATTTCGTTATACAAGACATGTTAAGCGGACGAGTTAAGGTGATATGGTTGTACAAGACATGTTAAGCGGATGAGTCGAGGTGATATTGTTATCCAAGACATGTTAGACGGATGAGTCACGTTGATATTGTTATACAATACATGTTAGACGGACTAGTCAAGTTAACATAAACCCCAAACCCAATTAACATAAACTATCAGTTTTACAAACATAGTTAACTTTATAATTAAGCCTAGTTATAATTCTGCACAATTAAATGTTTTATATCTTCATACTGTGTAAATAGTTGTCTGCACAATTGAATGTTTTATATCTTCATACTTTGTAAATAGTTGTCTGCACAATTCAATGTTTTATATCTTCATACTGTGTAAATAGTTGTCTGCACAATTGAATGTTTTATATCTTCATACTTTGTAAATAGTTGTCTGCACAATTCAATGTTTTATATCTTCATACTGTGTAAATAGTTGTCTGCACAATTGATTGTGTTGTAGGATAGTGGCTCATATTTAAAGGGTGGGTAAGTGGCTTTCAAAGTGGGGTGTATGAGCACCTTTGTATTCTAGTGTATGTTGTCTAATATAAGGTTGTAGATGTATTCATATGCTTAGAACAAAAATACAACAAACAATGTGGAAACTTGAGAAGGAATTCAGAGTTGAGGATTCGCCCAGTCTAATAATTGGTTCAGATGTTTTGAAGTTTTGTGAATTTCTGGAGGGCCAAGGAAGCGACCATAGGATGGCAACGCATGATCAATAATCTAAGTGTAGAAGTTAATGCTTGTCATAGAAAATATCAATTGTTTGCTCAAGAACTTGAAGCTTCTCCTGGTTGGGTTGTGAATAAGGACAGGTCAATTGAGTACTTGCAAGAGCTAGTACAGAGAGACGGGGAGATGGTTCAAAGGTTGCAGGCCCTGGAAAGGGAGGTAGGGGAGAGGGTTGATGAGAAGTTGCTTTTCCATTGAAAGTTTTGAAGGGAAATTGCCCTTTTAAGGACCTAGTATTATGTGTTCTTGAATAAAAATGTGTATGTCAACACATTAAGTGTATGTGTGTATATCTATGTTCTTAAGGTGTGTTCATGTTTGCACCATTGACATTTGTATTGAATGCATTATAATAAATGGTTTATGCATTTGTATTTTCATGTATGCGAAGACTTATGTAATCAAATACCTTTTATGTATATGTTTGTTTAATATCATAGCTTAATTAAGGTGTGTCATTTGGCATGTGGATCAATTTTCTGTATATCCATAAACATAAGAACTCTTATTAAAAAAACATGACAAAAACATAAACCACTACATCCTAAAATGGTGAAAACATAGAAACGTGGGCGTCCCCTCAATCTCCTTTATTCTAGCACATTCAACCAAATACACTAACTACTACTCCACACGAAGGTTTTCCATTTCATTTAAAAGCTCATGAAGTATACAGCTGACTCAACCACGGTGGGTCATCAGGATTCTTCTCCATGGCTAGTCTTGCCTCTAGTATCTTTATCTTCATAGTTAAGAGCTTGCAGTTTGAGCACTCTGCGTTTCCAGGACTAAGTGCAGCTCTAGAGGATCCTGAAGAAGAACTTGCACGCGAAGAAGAATTTGAAGGTGTTTGTCGTCCGAAAAAGAACTTGCGTTTCCCAAATGATAATCATACCTTCCATTTAAAATATCCCATCCATGGATTTTTTGTGAAGGCTGTTAAACGATAAAAAATCATAAGGAATGTCATTTAAAAAAAATTATTTATATATTGCATAAATAAAAAAGGTTCTTATTGTTTACCTTTGAACGAGGACACGCATAGTAAAGTTTATCAAAGCTGTGTGGTTTATGTGATTGTCTCAACACTACATCTCCACCTTCACATCAAACACATATAAAGGATTCAGACACTCCATAATGCATAAGTTAACAAAACGGGTGGTGATGGTGGTGGTGTAAATAGTTTGTAAGGATAAGAGTTGGTGGTGGTGGTGCTGTATATAAGTATCATATTTATAGTTAATATCCTCATAATTTTTAGGCGGGAATTCTAGGCGGGAATTGTTAGGCGGGAAATGTAGGCTGGAATTTTATACGCATTCGACGTAAACATTTAAAGATTTAAATATAGTTCGTACATTTTAATTATGTGTTGCAGGTTTTCACAGCGAATTCGTCCTAAAGTGTAGGTTTATTTTAATCTAAGAATTTAAATCATTGTACTATAGTGTTAAATTATTTTAATTCTTTTTTGATATGTTTTTTAATAATTTTGAAAATTTAAGTTTTTTATAGATAAATTTTATATATATTAAATATTTTTAAATATTAATTTATCTTTAATAAATTTAAATATTTTTATTAATTCATTTTAACTCTTTTTATAAAGTTTTTATCTTAATGTGAACTTTTTAGAGACTACATAGTGCCCCTAAATTGGGCAGCAAAAAGATTCCCTCCCACCGAGACTAATTTTTTTACTTTAATGCCAATTCTTTAGGGACTACATGTAGTACCTAAAGTTTGGCGCCTAAATTTTTTTTGTATTTTTCATTATTTTTTTAGTCTCTAAACTTATAGGGACTACTTGTTGTCCCGTAAAATTTGGGCGCCACAATTTCCCTCCATCGAGACTAAATTATTTACTTTAATGCCAAATTTTTAGGGACTACATGTAGTCCCCTAAAGTATGGCAACTAATTTTTTTTTATTTATCACTCTTTTTTGTCATTAAACTTATAGGGACTACTTATTGTCCCGTAAAAAAAGATTTTTAGGGACTAGATGTAGTCCCTTAAAGTTTGGCACCTAATTTTTTTTTTGAGTTTTCACTATTTTTTTACTAAAGTTATAGGGACTACATGTAGTCCCGTAAACATTGGGCGCCAAAACTTCCCTCCAACGGGACTAATTTTTTTTTTGACTTTGACTATTTTGTTTTCGTCATAAAACTTTTAGGGACAACGTGTAGTCCCGATAAGTGATAGTCAAACTCACAAAATTATGAGACTCTTATTTTGTCATGTAGCAAACCTTTAGGGATTACATGTAGTCCCTAAAGATCTCATATGTAGTCCCTATAAATAATGGTCAAAGATAGGGCCACAAAAGTGCTTTTTTGTCGTCTAGTGAACTTGTCGGGACGGATTTCCGTAGTCCCAAAAAATGTTCGTCCCTAAAAGCCTTTTTTCTTGTAGTGTAGGGTCGAAATACTTTATACGGAAAGTGAACTTTTACACGATTCAAGTAAGAAATCTAGGATTATCACATCATCACACACGCTAATTTTATAACATGATGCATGTTGTTTTTTAGCCTAAAAGTGATACGCTAGCTAGGTAAGAATATTGTTGAGCTATTCTAATTATCTGTTATAGGCAAGCATGTGCACAGCACGTGTGAATTGATTTCAGCACAAATCACAATATTTCTAGTAAATAGTCTCGAGTTCTTTTGTATGAGGCTGCATGTTTTCAGATTTTCTATTAACTTATGAAATTTTCTATAATATAGTTCATAGTTTTACTAATACTAATGAGTTGAATTTTAGAACCACTGGGATCAAAGTGCATTAGTCAAGGTCCTCCATATTTACCATTCACTACAACAAATTGGTTATTTGTTCACACTTTTTTCTTCGCACTTTTATAAACTGTGAACTTTTTTTTGAACATATTCACACTTATGAGTGCGAAAAAATTATTCACACTTAAATGTGTGAGGAGTTGTTTTAAAATCATATTGTTTCAAAATTTTCACTCTTAAGAGTGTGAACTTTTTTAAAAATCTTCACACTTACAAGTGTGAAATTATTTGCTACACCCATTTTGTTCACACAAACTACACAAACTAAGTGTGAACTTTTCAACTCCACACACTATAAAGTGTGAACACGTGCCTTAATAAGTGTGAAAAATTAACTATTTTGTTGTAGTGATACAAATACAACATTCTTGTGTTGGAGTAATGAAATGGGACCCTTTGGTCCAGCAATGAGCTATCGATATCCGGAGGCGGCGGTTATTTTGAACTTTGGTTTAACGTATTATTTGCGTGAATTGAGATATCTTCTTGCTTGATTCAACATAATAGGTCATGTCGAATTTTTAT
>BQNB010144207.1:0-16887 GCA_026074375.1 Tanacetum coccineum
AAAATCACAACTTAAAACGAAATAGTCTTAGTTCAAAAGCATATTTAAATTTAAGAAAAAGAGATTTTCCATATATTTATTGATTCACGTTTACTACACTTAATATAATTACACATCCATTAAACTAATGAAATCATCGACCTTTTAGAAGGCCCGACTTCCGTCAAAGGTGTCCGTAGTTTCCTTGGGCACGCCGGTTTTTACCGGCGATTCATTCAGGACTTCTCGAAAATTGCCCGTCCTATGACTCATTTGCTTGAAAAAGAGACTCCGTTTGTCTTTTCTGAAGAGTGTGTCGATTCCTTTAACACACTCAAAAGAAGATTGACTGAGGCTCCGATCTTAATTGCTCCCGACTGGGACTTGCCTTTTGAACTGATGTGCGATGCTAGCGACTTCGCAATTGGGGCAGTCCTCGGGCAAAGAAAAAACAAGCATTTTCAACCTATACACTATGCTAGCAAGACTATGAACGAGGCTCAAACTCATTACACTACTACAGAAAAAGAATTACTTGCTGTAGTGTATGCCTTTGAGAAATTTCGGTCATATCTTGTTATGTCAAAAAGCATAGTGTATACTGATCATTCTGCCATCAAGTATCTCTTTGCCAAGAAAGATGCTAAGGCAAGACTCATGCGGTGGATCTTATTGCTCCAAGAATTTGACATTGAAATTCGAGACAAAAAAGGAGCTGAGAATCTCGCCGCCGATCATCTGTCCAGACTTGAAAATCCGCATCAAGACAAGCTCGATAACAAAGAAATCAATGAAGCATTTCCTCTCGAGACTCTTGGTTCGATTGCTCTTCAAGATCAAAGTACCCCATGGTTTGCAGACTTTGCAAATTACCATGCGGGGAAATTCGTGATTAAGGGAATGACATCCCAACAAAAAAATAAATTCTTCAAGGATGTCAAGCATTATTTCTGGGATGATCCCTTTCTGTTTAAAAACTGTGCTGATCAGGTGATAAGACGTTGTGTTTCTGGGCAAGAAGCTTTAGACATTCTCAAAGCTTGTCACAGTGGACCTACTGGGGGACACTATGGTGCCAATTACACAGCAAGAAAAATCTTTGATTCAGGATTCTATTGGCCCACCATCTACAAGGATGCCCATGACTTTGTCACCCGTTGTGACATTTGTCAACGTCAAGGAAAAATTACGCAACGTGATGAGATGCCACAAAACTCCATCCAAGTTTGCGAAATCTTTGACATCTGGGGCATTGATTTTATGGGGCCGTTTCCGTCTTCAAGAGGAAACAAGTACATACTCGTGGCTGTTGACTATTTGTCAAAATGGGTCGAAGCAAAAGCGCTCCCCACCAATGATGCCCGAGTTGTCTGTAAATTTTTGAAAACTCTCTTCTCTCGATTTGGTGCACCCCGAGCTATCATAAGTGATCGCGGAACTCACTTTTGCAATGACCAATTTACAAAAGTCATGCTTAAGTACGGAGTCACTCATCGTCTCTCAACCGCATATCACCCACAAACAAGTGGGCAAGTTGAGGTGTCAAATCGTGGTTTTTAAAGCGTATTCTTGAGAGAATCCGTGGGAGAAATCGTGCACTCCTGGTCGGACAAACTAGTGATTGCTCTATGGGCATTCGCACAGATTACAAAAAACACCCATCGGGTGTACTCCATATAAGTTAGTTTACGGGAAGGCATGTCATCTACCGATCGAGTTAGAGCACAAAGCCTACTGGGCCCTCAAGCATACAAATTTTGATGTTCCCAAATGAGGGTGAATCACAGGGAAGTTCAACTGATATGAACTAAATGACTTCGTGATCAAGCCTACGAAAACTCTTTGATCTATAAGAGAAAAACAAAGAGGATACACGATGCTAAGATCAAAAACCGCTGTTTTCACGTGGTTATCGTGTTCTACCTCTTCAACTCTAGACTGAAGATTTTCTCGGGCAAATTGAAATCCCGTTGGAGTGGACCATTCACTGTAACCCAAGTTTTTCCTTATGGCACTGTCGAGTTATCTCAAAACTCCGGGCCTAACTTTAAAGTGAATGGTCATCGTATAAAACACTACTTTGGAGGGGACATACCAACTGAGGTTGTCCCAGATCTCCAGACGTTCCCCATGGACCAATAAATTCGGGGGACGGGTCAAGCATAGCGACCCTAAACAAGCGCTTCGTGGGAGGCACCCCATGCTTATCAGTAGTAGTAATAAATAAGTGTTTTTGTGTGAGAAGGCTTACATTTTCCATTACCCGTGTTTTGTCCATGTTTTGTGTGCTTTGTGTTGTATGTCCAGGATTTCCCGGATTATGAAGACTCTCGTGCTTGCAGTATCCACATGAGTTTCACATTCTCAGCTTCATTTTGGGAATCCAGTATCCAAATCTAATCGACTAACGTTTTATCTTTTGGCACACTTCATAACGGCCTTGTTTGTCGTAGGAACCCTTTGAAACATCGAGGACGATGTTTAGTTCTATTAGGGGGGGAATCTTCGTTTGATTTTTGACTGCCAGTCAGTTGTATATCACGCAAATCCCGTTTTTACCACCAAATTTTGCAAAAATACCAAAAAAATGAAAAAAATTTAAAAATTTTCAAAAATAAAATAAGTGTTTTGTCACAGTTTTGACTTTCCTAATGGGTAGAATGAGAATAATTTTTGACTCGATCAGGCGTGTTGAGCCCTAGCTAGTTCCTCAACTTACCATTGTAGGCTAAGATTTCACGATTCGATTGCTTCGAATTTTTAATAATGTGAAGAAACAAGAAGTGATAGAGATAATATTAGTTTATGTGTGAGCAAGATTCTTTCTAAAACTTATATGAGTAAAACTTGTGGCTTTTTCTCCCATTGCTTTAATCCAACTAATCATACGTACTCATTCAGTTTCACTAGTAAATCAATGTTTTAGAAAAAGAAGCTTCAAAATTTGTAACTTGATTTTTAAAGCGAGATTTTTGTTCTTAATAATTCGAAAGTTTTAAAATGGGGGGGGGGCCCACAAAAAGAAGCATGAATGAAGTATGTAATTGCAAAATGCATGAATATTGAACTTATGCCAATGAAGCAATACATTTGATTATATGGAGCAAGTGTAAGATGTGTCGTGATATCCCACTCCGGCTAACCACGCAGGTGGGGTTCAAAACTAAGACATCTTTACTTTAAGGATTTGGTGTGTTGTGATATCTCACCAGGAAGCGAGGTCTAGGTGAGGGTTCAAACTAAGACACTAGCCCTTAGCCATATTAGGAAGAAGGTGTTGATGTGATTTCCCACTACGCTAGCAACGGGGTGGGTTTTCAAACTAAGAACACCGGTCGTTGGTTGTGATATCCTACTAGGGAGCGAGGCCTGGGTAGGTGTTCAAACTAAGCAACGCATTCCTAGCTTTAAGAACTTATGAGTATAATGATGAAGATGTTGCAAAAAGTTCTACAGTTAAAATCTCGTTCTTTAAAATCAAGTTACAAGGTCCTAATAAGTTGTTGCTTTGAGTCATGATTCATCTTGAATTACGACTATGGAAATAAGTTGATCTATGGTTGAGTTGAAATGAGTACACACATTTAAACCATATATTCATGTTGGGAGTTAAAAGTTCACAAGTCATAAGTATGAGTGCTTAGCATTTAGACTTATATTGACAAATGATCTTGTTTAATTGCTTGGTTTGGAACTAGTGAAAAATCGGGGACGATGAATTTATCCGTCAGGACATCCGTAGATTATTCTATGGGCGTTTCTCGTTCTATGATCCCAGTGTTAATAGAATAAAGAAAGTCAAACAGGAAGTCGAGAAAAGAAAAAGGAAAATCCAAAAATATTAGGGATAGTTAGTGTATGAATAAAAAATGGTGAAAACGGGACTTGTCGAAGCTTTTGATTCTTTAGTTTCCCTTGACAAACACTTTGCTACTTTTCAAAGTTATTAGTCGAGGGGAATTGAGATTCTTAGTTTTCGTAAATGTTTACTTCATAACATTGCGTGAGGACACGACAATACCTTAGTATGGGGGATTTTGGTATGTGCTTAATTACACATACCTTTTACCTTTAAAAACGAGCTAAAATAACCAAAAACGGACTTAAAATGCCAAATATACGCTTGTTTTGCTAATTGTATTGTGCAGGAACGGATATTTAAGAAAAGGACGAAAAACAAAGCCAAAACGACAAAACCGGACTCGGAATGGAAAAGACTGTGAAAGACAAAGCCAAACCGAGGCCAAAAGTCAAAGAAATATAAGTTTAGGGACTGAACTTGTAAATCCCTAAACTTATATGTAAAGAAGAAAAGAGGAAAAAAGAAGAAAAGAGGAAAAATGAAAGGCAAGGGCCAAAACTGCCATTTGAGCAAAGTTACACCACAAGGGCCAAAACTGTCAAGCCCTATAACTATTAACCACCAAGGACGATTCTTGCAAAGGTAATATACTCTTGGGGACTTGTTTTGCCAAGTCCCAAAAGTTTAACAACACAAGGCGAATGTGAAATTGAAGATATAACTTTGGAGGACCAACTTTTTTGGCCAAACTCCATATACTTACACTCTGTCTTCTCTCGAAACCATTTTTCCCGCCCAAAAACATAGTACCAAACTCACGGGTTCACCTCACCCCTATTACCCTGCAACCCCAATTCCCCTATGGTCAAACCTTTCCCCCCTCTTCCACTATCCTTCCCAGCTACAAAAGTGCCATGTTGGCAATCCAAACCCACGCAAAAATAAATCAAAGGGTTTATACCTGTCGACTTGGGTTTTCAAGAAAAATGGAGGGCCATGATTTGCTTTCAATTGCACTCTCACAACAAACACACCCCCTTTTATGTGTGTTCAAAGAAACACAAGTGAAAGAAAGACAAGAAAGAGAAGACTAGTCGTTTTTCCTATAAAAGCTTTGTAAAGCCATTTTGGCTACCAGTTAGTTTTTTTTAAGTTGAAGTTTGTATTTTTCTTATTTTTAAGCAATTTTCTTTTAAGATTGTACTTTTACATTTGATCAATAAAAGCCTATTCTCAGCTTCTTTGTTCTTTAATTTCAAAATTAAGCCGTTTTTACTGTCATAAGCTCTTTTGAGCTTATGCTGTTTTTAAGCTCAATATAAGTCAAATCTTGGTAAAAAGTATCTCTTCCATCTCTTTGTTCATTGAAAAGCACAACATGATAACTTGAATTCATGAGATTCATTTTGGAGGCCACAAGGAGGAAATAAGCTTTTAAGAGCTTATTGAGCTTTAAGCTCAGGTTTTAGAGGCAAGGTGCCACTTAGGTACAAGCTTTTAAGCCACTCACTCAACAAGAGTGGCTTGTGACTGAGACTACAAAAAATCAAGGTTTCATTTCTTAATTTTCATTTAGCTTAATTTTTAGCTTAAAACATTAGCTTATTTACTTTTAATTCCTGTTCAATTCCTTGCAAACATATTTTTTAGGCTTGTTATCTAGCTGTTTTAAGTTTTCATTAGATAAAACTTGAGTAATCTCAGTTTCTCTTTTAAAACTGTCACTTAAGTAGTATAAGCTAGGAGAGGAAGTAGCTTATTTCTCTTAATAAGCTATAGGTTTTATTACTCAAGTAGCTTAATTAGGTGAAAAATAGTGTGAGTAGATAAAAGGTTTTAGCTGGTTTAGTTTTTAAAATAGTTTTAAGTCCAATAAAGTTGTGACAGAATTGGTAAAGGGGTGTTTGGGTCAACTATGAAAATGGGTCAAAAATGTCTTTGGCATGGGTTGGGGTAGTTTAGCTAGATTTAGCTTGAGTTTTAAGCTTATTAGAAGCTGTTTTAAAAGTTTTTAAGTTTGAAAATTGATTTTTAAAAGTTTTTCTAAGTCATTTTTTTAACTGTGGTGTTTTTAAAGGGCTTCAAGTGCTTATTTAGATAAGCACTTGGATCTTAAGTTTTTAGTAATCTTAAAAGTGAGACTTTTGTGTGTTAAATACAAGCTGTCAACACCATTTGGTCTTTTGACTTGGTAAGTCAAATTCACCAAGTCCTTTTAAAATAGCAGTTTCTAAAAAAAAGCAAAAGCCTTTTTCACTACCAAAAATCAGCAGTTTTAAATGAGTTTTAAAAGTCAAAAATTGGTGCATAAGTTCATGAGCTAAGGTACTCAATCTGTTTCAGCTTAATTTTTTGTTTAGAGCTTATTTGACAGCTTTTTAAAAGCTGTCAAATAAGCCCTTGAGTTTAGCTTAAAATCTCCCCTGGTGCAAAGGGGAGACTTTAAGCTCTCATTGCTTATCCTCTCTGTCCATTTAAGCCCAATCTTTTGGCTTATTTTAAGAGCTTATAAGCTCTTCTATAAGCCTCTTAAGTTTCAGCTTTTGAAAAGCTCATTTGTTGGCTTATTTTTAAGCTCAAACTTGTCTCTTCACTGTTTTTACATGATTTAGGTATAGGGATTGCTTAATTTTCATTTTTGCTTATTCAGCTTATGTCATAAGCTCCTTTGTGTCCTTAATAGCTTATTTAGATTAGTTAGTTAGTTGTTAAGCTTGTTTAGCCTTTTTCCTAACTTATTTGTCCAAATAACTTATTGCATTTTTGCCTTGTAAGCTTGTTAGTGTTTCTGTCCTCATAAGCTCTTCTCAGCTTATTTTACTTTAAGCTTTTATCCTTTTTAGCTTATTTAGGTTAGAATTAGCCCCCTTTTGCTTATTTAGTCCAAGCTAGCTTATTTGCCCATAAGATGTCCAAAAAGACTTAGCTTTTTAGCTTTTAGCCACTTTTAAGCAATCTGTCACCTTTTAGCTTATTTTTAAGCTGATTGAAGATTTTGTAAAAAAGTTTTAGAAGACAAAGTTGTTAAGCCCCACGAGCTTAACAACTTTGCCTTTTTGAGTTTTCGAAAAAAAAAGGGGAAAGACAAGAGGTCCGGGTGAGCAAGACTCGAACCCGTGACCTCTCGATACAATCCCCTTTGTACCAACACACTCACCGCTGCGCCCTTGGGTCTTTTTCGTTAAAGACTCAAGGGCTTGTGTATTTATACACATTTCTCCCTTATAAGCTGTAACAGCTTATTTCGAGGCTTATTTCTTAAGCAAATTTTTGTTTCTTATTTTTCTTAGGATTGTTAGAGTGTCTAGTATTTTTAGTTATTTTTCGATTTTCAAGTCATTAATTTTTTATATTTAATTTCGTTAAAAGTTATTTAATTCATAAAAAAAATACAAAAAATTATCAAAAAAATATTTTTCTTTTTTAGAAAATTTTATTTTGTCATATAGTTTGTAGGAAAATTTTAAAACTTTTCGTAAAGTCATTTTTACAACTTTTCATCTTTTAAAGAACGGGTTCCGGGTACGGTTTTTGTGTTGACTCGTTTTTGGGTCAAACGAACTCCGTTTTCGGTCTAGTCTTTTTCATTCTTCGTTATTTGTCCCGTAGAGTAGTTTAGAAGTGAAAATTTCTTCGTAGGGTTATTTTTAAAGATTTTAGGTTTTTCCCCCTTTGTTCGGGATTCGTGCTCTCGTTTTCTAGTTTAATTTCGTAATTTTTAGGTTTTTCTTAAACGTTTTTATTTGTTATTGTTTAATTTGACTTTTTCACTCTCCCAAATCAATTCCTTCATTCAAACTCAAATCTTCGACTGTACCGATCTTTCATTCCAGCCTCGTTGGGGATAAACGACCCGGGAACACTCTATACTACTTCTCGGTTTCATTGACTGCTGTTTTTAGAGTATATATATTTTATGTTTTATTATATATTATATATATAGTGTAAAAATTCTACAATCAGTTAACATAGCAGTTATCATATCAATCCTCATATTACAAGTCCCGCCCATACAAGACTTGTAATACTTAGATTCATACATAATTCTATGTAAACAAAAATTATGATTGTCTCCGTGTAATACGATATTGTATAAAGCTATAAAGAAAATAATATACTTAGAGACCATTGTTTAACTTACAATGTCTGAGAACGAAATGAGACCATTGTGCAACTCGCAATGTCTAAGAAGTAAGATGAGACCATTGTGTAACTTACAATGTCAGAGGTATAAATGAGACCATTGTGCACCTCACAATGTCTTAAGAAATGCTCTGGTATTTATATAAATAACTCTTATATAAATAAATGTGCGATATACGCAAAAGATGTAACCATATATATTACCTATATGTATGTCATGCAAGCACTTAAGGTAACAAGTAACCTAAGCAAGTAAGCAAATAGTGTGTATGCACTTTGCAAATGTTTGATGTGATGCATTATTTATGAAAACGGTTATAGTCTAGGGTAAATTATGCATCCTAGTTCTCTATAACCAGTGCTCTGATACCAATCTGTAACACCCCCAAAAATGCGTGTCGCAGCGGAAGTATGTCCGGGGGAGTTACTTCATAATACACAGCGCTAGATACAAGAGAACGACCTCTAAATGTGTCGTTTGAAAATAAATCTCGTTGATTTCCTTGAAATTAATATAACATTTGTCCCATAATTGCATCACGATGAAAAACTTAAATGTATAGACTCCAATGCACTTCAAGTAAGCCAAGTATCTATATCATCTGAGAAAAACATGCTTAAAACGGTCAACATAAAGTTGGTGAGTTCATAGGTTAGTTTAAATATGAATGTAAGTTTCAATGAATGTATTTGTCCACTGGCCCAACCAATCGTAATCCGACATGTTATAACGTTCGTTTGCCCAGTGATAGCTAATCACCCGAACGGGGATTGTCAATCCCGAATAGATCTATTTTATAACATTCGCGTAGACAACATATTATAACGTTCGTTTGCCCAGTGATAGCTAATCACCCGAACGGGGATCACACCCGAATAGATCTATTTCATAACATTCGCGCTCACCCTCCAAGTGATTTACAGTTCATGAAGCTGTGACGTAGACTTATATATATACCCATCACAGGTGTCCCCTCCAAGAACACCCGGGCCTTTATTTAAAGAATATGTACTCCCGTTACCGGTGTCCCCTCCAAGAACACCCGGGCAGTACTGTATTGTTATCAGTTCAATCCGCTTAGCTAATCTTAATCATTTTAAAAGTAAAGTACATATATTTGTGGCCAAAAATGAAGTCAAGTAATATATCCCATAGCGAGCTATGTAAATGAGTTTGTAAGCATTCATGTAAACACGTATGAAATCGACCATGTAATTGAGTTTGCAAACAGATTTGCACAAGCATGTTCTCACCCCAAAAATATATGTAAAACATGTAAAACGTGGGGCTATAAACTCACCTCGATGATGAAGAACGATTGACAGATAGGCATCTATTATGCACAACACAAATGGAAGACGAAACGGCTCGATCTAGAAGTTGCAACTAATCTTAACGGCTAAGTCCCACTAGCCTAGGATAATGTGTTTGGGTTTCCCGATGAGTGGTTACGTCAACGCGTCACGTTGATAAAAGGATTTAGATTTAAAGTTGTAATAGTTTGGTGGTTGGTTAAATAAAATAAATCAAAAGTAACGCAATGTATGTAATATATCCCGTATATATTACATATGAAAAATATGTCAAGTATATAATTCATACTGTGAATTATATAACAAAGAAAACCAATTAAATAAATAATCGAGGTATATAATACTTTATAGGTATTAAATAAAAATGAGAAAAATAACTGAAGCAAAACAATTCGACACGTTTTCAGAAATCACCAATTAAATTAATAAAATGTTCTTGCATAAAAGTAAACGTATGTTTTAAAGTTTCGTAATATATAAACGATGTTTTCAAAGCTTTTACAAAAGTTATGACTTTATCTTCCAGTCGAGAATTATAAAATAATATTTTATAATTTAGTGTTTCGTTACGACTTTTAACTAAACTAGTTGCGTTGTTGTAAAGTATAACTTTGTTCGTTTATCTGGTTATTGTATAATTATAATTTATACAATCTTAAAAGTATATAACTTAAATCCTTTTTTAATCAATCCGTGTTGCAATTATCGCGCGCTTCAATTTATATCAATCTCGACAAATTATTAAATAGTACATTTATATATATATATATCTAAACTTAACCAAAATAATAATTATTACAATTAAATTAACCATTAACCACCTTTTTGTTTTTCTATAATACCAAACACACCCTTTTTGTTTTTCTATAATACCAAACGAACCCCGGGTCGATTTATACCTAACTAAAACGCACCCTATTCATGGTTTAAATACCAACCGCACCCATGGTGCCTGCGGAAGCCAAACAAACACACCATTGTGTATTCGGTCAAACCCGACATGCCCTCCCTGGTTGTCCTGAAACCAACGCACCCCTTGGTGCATTTATAAACCAAACGCAGCCTCGTTGGGCTATCCCGAAACCAAAACGCAGCCTCATGGCTGTTTAATATCAAACCATACGCACCCTTGTGCGAGAATGAAAACCCAACGCACCCCTTGGTGCCACAAAACAATCCGGACGCAGCCTATAGCTGCTGTCCCAAAACCAACCGCACCCTATTTGGGGCTTATGACAACCGAACGCACCCTTGGTTGGTGAACCCACCCGAACGCACCCTTGTGGTATTTATCAAAACCAACGCACCCTAATGGTGTTAAAACAACCAATCGCACCCTCCCTGGTCTGGACCCGAACCCACGCACCCGGGGTCTGACCCGACAACCATATGCGCCCTAGTGGTTGATAACCACAAGACCAACGCAACCCTTTGGCTGCCGATACAAACCAACGCAGCCCCTTTGGCTGCTAATACAAACCAACCGCACCCTATGGTGCTACCACGAAACCCACGCACCCTTTTCTTGCAAACCCAACCCGAACGCACCCCTTTTTGGTCCAAAACAAAACCCGACGCGCCCTTCTCGGGTCGCTGTTTAAAACAAACGCACCCTAGCCGGTGCTACCATCAACTGAACACACCCTTGGTGCGATTTCGTAAACCAAACACACCCTACTCAGTGCAAGGTCAGACCGAGCACACCCTTGGTGCTAACTCGAGAACCAAACGTCCTTTATGGTGGTGGTGGTGGCGTAGAGGTGGTGATTATGGTGGTGGCGTGGTGGGGCTGTCGTGGGACAGCAACCGGAGGGGAGCAGGAAAAAAATAGTGCGTGACTTAGGGGATCGGATAGATCGGACGATGAGGAGCCTTTTTGGATTCGGCCGGAAAAGTCCGCCGGAAAAGTTTTTCGGCGGCGGTAGAGGTGGCCGGCGGCGGCAGGGTGGTGGCCGGCTAATTTGGAGAGGATGAGGAGAGAGTTTCTGTTTTGTGGTGTGTGTTATTAGAGATGGAAATGAAATTTAATATATAAATTTTATATATATAATAAAATTTATAATATGAAATGATAATACCCAATAGTCTAGGGTTCATTTTGTAAATTTTTAATATAGTTTCGATAACTATCGGTTCGGGACTCGTTTGAGCCACTTATCGGACGATTCAAAATACGAAACTTGCGCCATTGTTTTCCAAATCATTTTTCTGATAAAAATGAGTATTTACTTGATAATATTTCATAAATATTTTTATAACATTTAAAATAAATATCTGTTATTTATTTTGTGACTTGGTTAAAATAAAGAAATTTTAACTGGATATTTCGCGTTATCAACAACGCTTAAATAAGTAAAATATTAAATAATTTTATTTAATATTTTTATTAAATAAATAGTGATAATTAAAAATAAATTTAATTATTTTTGTGTGTCGGTACCCGTTGTGTGCAGTTTTCAAAACTTTGCGAGGCTGTTTTAGCCCTCTTCTGCTTGTTTTCAAGTCTCGGGTAAAACTAAAAAGTTGTCTGAAATATTGTTTTACATCAAATTGCTTTAGGGTTCCAAATCTTGAAAAGTGATTTAGTGGTTCGTTTTGATAACTACCTAACTACTGCAGATGTCTCATTGTATAAAATCATCCGTGTTTGTCTACTGTATGTATGTTGTCTCGTCAAGTTGTGTCAGAAAGAAATGACGCCCGTTTAAGTCAACTAACGTGCACCGCATCCTTCTGTCCACCGAGACGCCCCCAGTACTCGGACATCTCCTCCTCAACATCCCTCCAGACGTTATCTATTTCCCCCATATCAACCGCCCATGTTGCACGCTAATGCCTTACGGTTCACGCGGTAATTGGCTTTTATGGACATATGAACGACCAAAAGTCAAAAAGGTCAAGTCAGACTCGAAAAGTCAAAGATTAAAATAGTCCTTTAAAATTTCGAAAATTCTCGGATGTTACAGTACCTACCCCTTAAAGAAATCTCGTCCCGAGATTAAATTTGTGTCACCCGTTTGTGGGACCCAAGAAAGATTTGAAGATTTTATAAAACGTGCTAAACAAAACGCTGTCAACTTTATTCTGACAAAAAAATTTGTGTTTCGACACTTTCAATGTACCAGGAAATTTTGGATATGTTTGACCAGGGGGGATATTTTAAATCCGTCAAATTGGGTATCTCAAAAAAATCATTATAGGTTTATGGATCAATGATGTTATATCTCTCCCCTGTGTTGCAGTATGTTGTAATCCTCGTGTATTGTATTATTGTGATTTAATTATGGAATGCCACCGACGAGCAACGACAACCACTGCGCCCTATGAATACATTGAAGAATAAGTATTGAGGATCACACGCCATAAAGATTGTATTGGTATTACAACTCACTTGGTAGTTCTAGGATGGATCGCGATCCTAAGTCTTCCTTACTAGGGGTCGTAAATGAATAGTCCGACTTTCTCTTTCGTCGATTGGTGTTTATCTAGTTTAAGAGGGTTGGATTACTATTGGATAATCGTTTTGTACCAGCTGGGACCGTCCAGGACCAACAGCAGCGACCATTAATGTAAATTACTATAAACAAATGGTGATGGGATGCGGGAGTGAGGACCCTCGAGAAACAATTATCCCCATAATAAGTTCAAATAAATGAGAGGAGCTCGCTCGAGGAGCGTTATGCGATAGACGGCGGATTATGGTACTCAGTCGTTAGTTCGATGAATCAGCTCCATTAGCTCAAGTGTGCACAAGTCGGTTAGCTTCACAAACAGTTCACGTCGAAGGATTCGTAATGGCAAAAGTAACAACTTAAGAATGAGATAAGGTAGTTCCAAGTGAGGCCTTAAGATTTGGCCGAGTGGTAGAACACGATTGTGTTTCTAGACCCTTTTCAGCGGATTCTGGTGATTATCGAGTTCAAGTTCATACTCGTGTCACATTGGATACCATTAAGCCCACTCATTTATAATTCATTACTTACATAAATGAGGTCATAATTATGTAGTAAGAAATGATAAACTTATGGTTCGGGGATTTACAATTTCTTTATTTAACTGAAGAGGCGTCCCAATCCTTTCAAATAAAGAGATTATAAATCATCCTACTTAATAATTCCCGATGTAATACGCGTACTCACATAACCTTCAAGGTGATGGATGACATGACGATGCTATTTGCTAATGAGTATGGGACGAGTTGTTCCAAAACTTCGTCTTCGGTGACGGGAGTCTAAAACTATCAGGCATTTTTTTTTTTTAGGGATAATTCACATAGTGTTCAAAATCCTGTGAACGAAATCGACATAGCAATTATCGTATCAATCCTCCTATTACAAGTCCCGCCCATACAAGACTTGTAATACTTGAATCCACACATAATTCCATGTAAACAGAACTGTGACGGGCTTTGTTAACATAGCAATTATCATATCAATCCTCGTATTACAAGTCCCGCCCATACAAGACTTGTAATCCTTAAATTGATACATAATTCCATGTAAACAAAAATTTATGACGGTCTTCGTGCAATACGATGTTGTATATAACTATGAAGAAAATAATATTCTTAAATACCATTGATTAACTTACGAAGCCTGAGAACGAAGTGGGACCATTGTGTAATTCACAATGTCTGACGAGTAGAATGAGACCACTGTGCGACCCACAATGTCTTAAAAAATAAGGCCATTGTGCAACTCACAATGCCTAAATAAAATAAAATGATGCCATTGTGCATCTCACAATGCCTTAAGAGGTGTTCTGGTATTCATATAAATAACTCTTATATAAATAAGCGTACGATATACGCGAAAGGAATGCAAGCATATATATATTATATATATGTATGCCACGTAAGCACTTAATGTAACAAGTAATGTAAGCACATAAGCAAGTAGTATGTATGCACTTTGAAAATGTTTGATGTGATGCAATGTTTGTGAAAACGGTTATAGTCTAGGGTAAAATATGCAACCTAGTTCTCTATAACCAGTGCTCTGATACCAATCTGTAACACCCCCAAAAAAGCGTGTCGCAGCGGAAATGTGTCCGGGGGAGTTACTTCATAATACACAGCGCTAGATACAAGAGAACGACCTCTAAATGTGTCGTTTGAAAAGTAGCCTTGTTGATTTAATCAAAATCTGAATTTGATATAACATTTTTCCCATAATTGCATCACCATAAAAAGCTTGAATGTATTGACTCCAATGCACATCAAGAAAATCGAGCATCGAATTCGCCTGAGAAAAACATGCTTAAAAAGTGTCAACATTAAAGTTGGTGAGTTCATAGATTTGTTTAACTATAAATGTTGAACCAAGGTTCTGTAAAGCGTGTACGACCATTTAAATCCTTAAATGTCATTCAAAATGTATGTATGATAATTTGACCGCAATTGTCCAAAGTATGTATTGCCACTTTATTCAAGGCAACGTAAATGTTCAAGTGTGTATAAAACCATGATTACCATTACTCTAAGTTCATGAAACTGTGACGTAGACTTGTATGTATGCCACTTTATTCAAGGCACAGTAAAAATGTACCCATCGTAGGTGTCCCTCCTTAGCGAACACCCGGGCATTAATGAAAACCCTTTTGTACCCATCACAGGTGTCCCTCAAGAACACACCGTGGCAGTTAATGAAAATCTTTGTACTCATACAGGTGTCCCCTCCAAGAACACCCGGGCATCTCTGAAAATATCCATGTGTATGAAATTGTTGGCCCTGAAGACTCAACCAATCGTGTTCCGACATGTTATAACGTTCGTTACCGGCGATAGCTAGTCACCCGAACGGGGATTGTCAATCCCGAATAGATCTATTTCATAACATTCGCGCTCAACCTCCGAGTGATTTACAGTTCATGCAACCTAAGCCAATTCCGTAACGTAATCATATATGTTATTGTATGTTTTTACGTTCAAATATTAAAAAACCAAGTATTGTATCTCCTCGCGAGATATATAAATGAGTATGTAAACCAAACAGGTAATAAACCATTTAAATGAGTTTGTAAGCATTCATGTAAACACGTATGAAATCGACTATGTAATTGAGTTTGCAAACAGATTTGCACAATCATGTTCTCACCCAAAAAATATACGTAAAACAAGTAAAACGTGGGGCTATAAAATCAAAATATCCTTTAAAAACAACCACATTGTTATCAGGTAACCGAGTAAGTATATAAGAGTTTGTAGAATAGCATGTATCCCCCTCGCGGGTTTATAAAACATTCAAAAGATTGAAAAGCGAGGTTATGAACCTCACATTTGTGTTGTTAGAACGGATTGACAGATAAGGCATCTGATATGCACAATACGATCGGAAGTCGAAGCGGCTCGATCAAGACGTTGCATGCTATTCTTAATCGGCTAAGTCCCACTAGCCTGGATAATGTATTTGGGTTTTCCCGATGAAATGGTACGTCAAACGCGACACAGTTGTAAAGATTTAGATTTAAAGTTGTAATACTTTGGTGGTTGGTTAAATAAATAAATTAAAAAGCAAACGCAAAGTATGGTAATATATTCTGTATATATTACATATGAAAAATAAACCTTTATATTACTCATACCGTGAGTTATATAACAGATACAAACAATCTAAAAATTAATGTGACATATATAATGCTTTGCAAGTATTATATAATAAGTGTGAGTTTAAACCAATTATTTTGACACCAACTTAATTAATAAAAAGACTTTGAATAAAAGTAGATACATGTCTTAATGTTATTAATTAAACAACCGATGTTTGTAACAGTTTATAATCATTATAAAATATAAAATAATATTTTATAAATTATATTTCGTTTCTTTACGCGGTTGTGTCAAAAACAGTTTACAGTTGTCTCATTGGAAAAGTATAGTTTTGTACATTGGATGGGGTTATTGTATAATAGAGTTTGGTATTCTTTAAAATATTCTTGGTTCCTTTATCGGTTTCTAAAATGATAGCAGTTTAGGTGAATCATAAATATAGGAAATTATATAAATTTCATCATGACTTTCCCGTTTATATAACTTTTCTCATACTCGTAAAACCTAATGTTTTTCCTCTTTCCAAACAAACTGTGTTGGAATATTCTCGTGTTTTAAATATATATATATATATATATATATATATATATATTTATTTATTTATATATCTAAACTTAACCAATATAATAATTATTACAATTAAATTAACCATTAACCACCTTTTATATATATCCAGTTTTAATATTTCCAAAACTTTATGTTATATTTTTACTTGTTGTTTCGCTAAACCAAACACACCCTTTTTGTTTTTCTATAATACCAAACGAACCCCGAGTCGATTTGTACCTAACCAAAACGCAGCCTCACGGCTGATTAATATCAAACCATACGCACCCTTGTGCGAGAATGAAAACCCAACGCACCCCTTGGTGCCACAAAACAATCCGGACGCAGCCTATAGCTGCTGTCCCAAAACCAACCGCACCCTATTTGGGGCTTATGAAAACCGAACGCACCCTTGGTTGGTTAACCCACCCGAACGCAACCCTTAGTTGCTGCCCTCAAACCCGACGCACCCTATGGTGTTAAAACAACCAATCGCACTCGCTTGATTCTATATAAAATCAAACGCACCATAATGGTGGTTTACTGCCAACCGAAT
>BQNB010144209.1:4734-16887 GCA_026074375.1 Tanacetum coccineum
TACCGCTGGGCCAAGTTTGTACCGCTTAAGAGAAATTGGAGAAAAATACCGCCAAGGGTACAAAGTGTAAATTGGACCGTTTTCTTTGGATGCGCTTCTCATTTTATGATCCCAGTGTTGATAAAATAAAGGAAGTCAAACAGGTAGTTAAGAAAAGAAAAAGGAAAATCAAATTTTTTTTAGGGATAGTTAGTGTAAATATAAAAAATGGTGAAAACGGGACTTGTCGAAACTATTGATTCTTTAAGTTCCCCTTAACGAACGCTTAGCTACTTTTCGAGGTTATTAGTCGAGGGGGATTGAGATTCGTAGTTTTCTTAAGTGTTTACTTCATAACATTGCATGAGGACACGACAATATCTTAGTATGGGGGATTTTGGTATGTGTGTAATTACACATACCTTTTACCTTTAAAATCGACCCTAAACGACCAAAAACGCACATAAATTGCCATAAATATGCTTGTTTTTGTGTTTGTACTATGCAGGTACCGGATATTCACTAAAAGACAAAAATCAAAGCCAAACCGGACAAAACTGAGCACGGATTTGGAAAGAGCGCAAAAAACTGAGGCCAAGGGTACAAAAGGATTGAAAACGGAGCTCAAACGGAAATTACCGGATCGACTCGACAAAGTTTGTGCATTTAATGGAGTCAAGACGAAGTCAAAGTCAACCCCGACAAAGTCAAAGTCAACCAAGTGAAGAAAATACAACTTGAGGGACCAAAATTGCCAATTCAAAAAGTTATATTTCATGGTGGAAAAAACAAAACCCAGTTACAACTTGGATGTCGTCCCATACCTTCTACCCTGCAAAACCACTCGACACCCTAGCCAACATCATTTCAACCACCCTACTATTTTCCCCCCAGCTGTATAAAGTGCCATGTTGGCAATCCCACACCATTCCCAAATATTTTCAATGGCTGAGATTGACTCCAAAGAAGCACAAAAGAAATTGAAGGCTGGGATTTGCTTGAGAATCACCTCACACAACAAGCACACTTAGTTTTTGCTCTCACAAAAGAAGCACAAGCTGCAAGTCCAAGAGATAAAGACTTCGGCTATAAATAGAGCCTTTTGTAAGCCTTTGAGGCATCTTAGTTTTAACTAGTTAGTTTTTAACTTTTAATATAACTTAGCTTATTTTTCAGTTTGTTTTAAGTCATTTACAGCTTCTACTTTCAGCTTTGTAACACTTTCAAGTTTTAATGCAAGTTTGAGGTTTTAAATCAATTTACAATTCCAAGTGTTAAGTCTCTTAATTGTGTTGTTTTGTGTTCAAAAAGCTCTCAATACAGCTTCATTAAGTAAAAATAAAAAGTTAAAGTATTTTTAGAGTAAAATTACAAAAATCACTCTCAAATATACCTCAGCTTACTTTATGGATGATAAGCCAGTTCTGGATGGGCTTATGGACTCTCACTAGCTTGTTTTACACAAGCTAGAGCTTGTAGACTCTTTGTTTAACCCTGTTTTGAGCAAGGGTTTTGTAAGTTTTCTCTTCTTCTTACATTTCTTATTTACTGCAGAAGTGCTTATTGTGTTTTTTTTATTACTTATATTTGCTTATGAATGCTTAACTATGATGTTTAGTGCTTATCTTGCTTAGTTTGTAGTTTAAAAGTAGTTTGTATCACTTTCTAGTTAGTACTGTTAGTTCATTTGATAAAACTGCTAGTTATGAGTCAATACTGTTATACTAATTCAGCTTATTTAAGTGCTCATTCTTGATTGGGGTCTACTTATAAATGTCTTATTCTGTAATTTGATAATCTGTTTTAAATAATTTAGGACCTAATCAGCTTAAAATAAAAAGAAGAATGATTTTTGAAAACCTTAAGGGATATTTTCAACTAGCAGTACTAACCCTAAGTTAGTACTGCTAGTTCATTTTAGGAACTTTTAAAGCTAGCAGTACTAACTTAAGGCTAGCAGTACTAACTCCAAGTTAGTACCGTTAGTTAAAACTGTTAGTACTGGTGGTTCATTTAAGCTTATCAGCCTATTATTTCTGCTTATTTAAGATTTCCTTAGCTTTTTAGAGTAGATTAAACCATTTTCCTTTACTGTCTTTAGGAGTAAGCTTATTTAAGTTTATTTTCCTTTTCAAAGTATTTTCAATAGTGTATCAGTTTATAGCTTTTTAGCTTATTTGCTATTTTAATTTAATCTAGTTGCTTATTCTTATGCCTGAATGCTTATTAGGGGTAGTTAATCATCTGTTTTAGCTTATTTGCTTATTTCTTGTTTCATTGTGTTTTGTTTAAGCTAGCAGTACTAACTTTTAACTAACAGTACTAACTTATAACAACATAACACTCCAAGTTAGTACTGTTAGTTAATACTGTTAGTACTACTGTTAGTACTGCTGAGTTTTTCTTGCTTAATTTAGTTTAATTGCGTTTTTGAATTTGCTTATTTAGAATTAGCTTAGCTCATTTGGTTAGCCTTAAGTTTATTTGAGTTTATTTTTATCTTTGTGTAAAAGTTTTAAGTGTTTTCACCATTTCTAGCTTCTATTCTTGTTCCAAGCTTATTCTCTTTGCTTATTTTTATGTGTATTTGCTTATCAGTGTTAGTGCCCAATCATATTCACATCCTTGTCATATTCAAACATCAATCATCAATCGTCTTTCGATTTTCCATCTCTAGCCTCGTTGGGACATAACGACCCGGGAACACTCTATACTGCTTCCGGTTTTCATTGCTCTCGCGTGATTTCGTCCCTTGTTGTGTATTTATACATGTTTGTATTTGTTTACATATTTAAGGGGTGAGTTCGCGCGAGTCAAATTTTGGCGCCGTTGCCGGGGAGGCTGAAAACGATTATCGTTACGTTTGACACTTTTTGATTGAATTTGTGAATATTTTCTTTTATAAAAATATATTAAAAAAAATACAAAAATATTTTTCATTTTCTTTTATTAGTATAATTATCATCTAAAAACAAAAGAAAAAACCAAAAATATAAAAACATTTTCCAAATGGTAAAAATACCAAACATATAATATTCTCAATTGAGGTATTATCATATAACTTCCGATGAACTTGTTGGTTCCCAACCTCGAACAAAAGATCTTAAACTTGTCATTTGTGTCTCTTACAACGATACGGATACTCACCTTGAAAGGTTTTAAACAAAACAAAAATATAAAAGTGGGTTTAAGGGAGGTTGTTCTAAGGAACTACGACTCCGAAAGGAGAAATAAAGCTTCGCGCCTATTTCTACTCATCGCCACCTGTGCGTTTATCTTTTTGAGAGCTACGTTGAAGTAAGTAAGACTTATTTGGTTTTTGAAGTATGTCTTATCTCATTGGTCGTTAAATCAATGGGAATAAAATCACTTCTAAACAACCAAAAAAAAAAAATTAGTGTAAATTTTCTTTTAAATTGCTATTTTTGTGCTATGCGCAACTGTTCTAAGCGTAAAACGTCGACAACAACAGTCGGCAAACTTGTTGAATAACCTATTGAGAACCAAATTAACATTCCTCCCATAGATACGATGGACGATAATCATCTATGGCTCAATTGCGCGAGGGCACCACCGAGGGTTAGAGGATGCGAATCGTGGTTCTGAAAGTTACTACGAACAATTTTGAAATCAAGCTTGGTCTACTTAACCTTGTTCAAACAAGCAATTTTTTGGACACGATTAAAGAAGACCCAATGCTCACATCGATATTTCAACAAGATCTCTTCTACGATGAAGTTCCGAACGTCCGAATTCGTCGGTTAAGCTTATGTTTTCCCATTTTCCCTCGATGGGAGCAGCTCGATTTTGCTTGAAATAGAGCCCCTCAGTCGATTCTTTACATGGATGATTTGTTTCGAAATTATTACAAAATTCTTCCTCCCTCTAAAACAAACAAATCTTTGAAAATGAAATCACAAGATTTCAACAAAAATTTGATTGAAACGTTATACGAGGCATGGGATCCGATTCAATGATCTTCTTTGGGGATGCCGCATTCATAGGGTTTCGAATTTGCATCAATCGATAATTCTTTAATGCCCTAAATCAAAAGAATCAAGTTCATTGAACTCTGCGGCGGGTTGGTAAACTTTCTAGATAAAACTGCTCGAGAAGGCCTAAAAATCCATCGAGAGCATATCTAAAGTTCGTCAATCACGAAGGCAAGGCCATTGTTTCCAAAGTGAGTACAAAAACTCTTCCACCCCCAGCGTTTTCATCGATGTTGCTGAGCTGAAAGATATGGTTAGAGCATTGATTCTCTGATAAGAATGAAAACCAAACTCAAGCTCCCCGTCTTGTAAATGCAGGTAAGTAAAAGCAAAGTAGTGTTACCTGCTGGTGGTGCCACTCCATATCGTAATTGTCCGGCTATGGATAAACAAACAATTACCTAGATAAAAATCAAGAATAGTACTCGCAAGCAAGGCCGCACGGCCTATTTCAAACCAGGGGAATTCCGTTACCGTCCCGCACCGGATGGCAAAAAACCAAATCAGGCCACCCGATTTCCCCCCTATTGCAACACAAAGCCAAGCCATACAATCGAATCGTTGGAACCAGAACCAGAACCAAAAACTGTAGGAATGGCTACAACAGGGTCAATTCCATCGACCCTTGGGTCAACAAACAAGCCCGCCAATTGTAACTCCGGTTAATCAATCCAGCTTACCAAACTCAGCTCCCAAGCTACGGTGTGTCAAAAAAATGATTGAGAGCTATGTCAAGGCTAATGATGATGCGTATATGCAAACATGCAAAACTAAATGACCAACATAACCGACTTGCTCACCAAAATCGTAAATTCCAACCAAGCTTCTACTTTAAGTTCGAAATCTCCACTTTGAGCTAAGCTTCGCGGATGCTCTCCTGCACATGCCTAAGTTTGCACCGATGTTCAGAAAGCTTTTGAACAACAAAGACAAGATCTTGGTATTTAACAAACAACCACCAGTTTTTGTAAATTGTCGGCAATCATCCTAAGACATTTCCGAAAAAATTAGGAGACCCGGTAGATTTCTTGTTACCGTGCGATTTCCAGTGTTGGATGAATGCTTAGCTGGACGATCTCGGCTTTTCAAGCATATCTATGCCAACTCTCAGTTTTGAAAAGTTATTCTCCTAAAGACTGACCAAACTAGGATGATACTCGCAGTTAGCCGGGAATTACGATCGACTTCCACTCCCACCGGCATAGCCGAAAATGTTTTCGTGAAGGTTGGAACCTTCTACTTTCCTGCCGATTTTGTGGTAGTTGACTATGATGCCGACCCTAGAGTCCCGTTGATTTTAGGAAGACCATTTTTAAGACCGTCAAGGCGCCCTTGATTGATGTACACGGTGAACAGATGACCTTAAGAATGTGACCAATCTGTGACTTTCAAGTAGGTAATACGAAAAATTTTCCAACAAAGGCCATAGAAATAGTTACACAAGGTGACTTTAATGATATAGCTAGTGAGGATATTCTCAAGAGATTTTAGGGTTTCTCGAAAGTATTAGAAATAGAATTTCCACTCCCTTACATTGAACAATTGTTGTTACCTATCTCCACCTCACTCCAATTCGAGGTAGCGATTTCATTCTTGAGAAATCGAAGCTGAACTTTCGGTTACTTCTATAAGTCAGGAATTGATGAGGCGAAATGTGATCCGGAGGCGGACTTCTTCTGCTTAAAAGCAATCCTAAATAGTGAGCCCTTATCACCACTTCAACCCATGCAAACTATTTTCCTGGGGTAGGAAAAGAAACTATGATTTGTGAAGCCAAAACGAATGAACATTCAATATGAAGAAACCTCCTGAGGTACGAGCTCAGGGACTTACCTCCCCCACCTCGAATATGCATTTTTGAGGGTAACAACAAGTTTACAGTCATAATGCTAAAGATTTGAGTGTCTGGGAAAAAAGCGCTCTCATCGATAGGTTTTGCAGTCCCCAAGGACGAGCCATTGCTTGGAAAACTCTCCAATATCAAAGGGTATTAACCCAGAATTTTGTACTCACAAAATTCTAATGGAAGAGGATATACACACCAACGGTCAACATCGAGTACGGTAACTCGAAAAATCCTACGATGTCATCAAAAAAGAGTTTGAAAAAAACTTCTCGATGCTGGATTAATTTACCCTATCTCGGATAGTCCTTGGGTTAAGCCGGCACATGTGTACCAAAGAAAGGGTAGTTTTACCGTAGTTGAGAATTGAGCAAAATGAGTTGATCCCAACTCGATTGAGTAATTGGGATGGCGGGTATGCATTGACTACGAAGTTGAATTGAAGCCACCGAAATAAGACACTTTCCACTACCATTCATGGACCAAATATGCTCGAGAGGCTTGGGGAAACGAATACTATTGTTTTCTGATTGTTTCTCGGGGTATTTTCAAAATTACCATCGACCCAATATGAACAGGGAAAAGACAAACATTTACTTGCCATACGGAACTTTTGCCTACCGTTGCATTGCCCTTTGGCCTCTGCAATGCCACCAGAGCACATTTCCAGGTCATGTATGATGGCAATCTTCCGGCGAATGATCAAAAAAAACGATTGGAAGTGTTTATGGATGACTTTTCGGTTTTGGAAGTTTCTTTCTCTACCTGCCTAAACCCATTTTGAAGATGCTTAAGGGTGTGAAGGACACCAATTTATCTCTAAACTGGCGAGAAAAAAGCATTTCATGGTTTAAGGGAAGGCATTGTTTTTGGGACATAAAATATCTCCAATTAGGGAATTGAGGTCTATCGAGCGAAGATTGACGTTATGGCAAGCTCCTCAACTGACTACTGTAATAAGGTGTCGTAGTTTTCTTGGGCATGCCGGGTTTTTTAGAAGATTCATCCAGAATTCTTAATAATAGCCGTTCCATGGGACCCGTTTTGCTTGAAAAAGAGTCAGTTTTATTGCTCCAAGAGTGTATGAAGCATTTAAAACACTCTTAAAAAGAATCTCCCGAGGCTCCAATCCTGATTGCCCCAAGACTGGAATGAACATTTGAACCTTATGTGCGATGCAAGCGATTTCGCCTTGGGTTGCGTCCTTGGGTGCAACGTCATGAGAAACATTTCAGGCCTATTAACATTATGCAAGTAAAACAATGAATGAGGCAGAATCACGTTTCACCCACGACAGAGAAAAGAAAAATGTTAGCCATGGTATACGCATTCAAAAAATTCGATCCTAATTGTATGAACAAATTACCACTGTGTATACGGTCATTCGCCTAAGTATCTAGTTGCTAAGAAAGATTCTAAAGTGCGAGATGGCTTCGATGGGTCTGTCCTTAAGGAGTTTGACTTTGATGGTAGTTGACACGAAAGGAGCTGAGAACACTAGCGGCTGATCATCTATCACGATTAGAGACCCCTCTACGAGAATGAGCTCGATCCCAAAGGTGATAAATGAAAAGTTTCCTCTTGAATACTCTTGTTCGATTGCTGTTCTTAATGCTTGCACCCCATGGTTTGCTGAATCGCGACCTACATGCGGGAAATTTCGTGATTCAACGGGATGTCAACCCAGCAGAAAGAAAATTCTTCAAAGCGTGAAGCATTATTTCTGGGAAGATCCTTTTTGTTTAAAATCTCGTCGCTGTCAAGTTATTCGCGGTTGTGTATTTTTAGCAAGAAGCCATGAATCCTCATGGCTTGCCCACGATGGTCACCGTTAGTGGACATTCACGGTGCTAACTACACTAGCAAGAAAAAGTCTCTCGATTCTGGTTCTTTTGGCCCACAATCTAAAAAGTATGCCATGAGTTGGTTAAAAACTGCACCTATGCCAGGTCAAGGAAAAATTTCACAATGAGATGAGAATGCCACAATTCCATCCAAAGTTTGTGAAATCTTTGACGTCTGGGGCATTGACTTTATGGGGTTTTTCCATCTTTCCAAAGGAAACAAAATTCATTCCTAGTAGCAGTTGATTACCTTTCCAAATGGGTTGAAGCAAAAGCGCTCCCCACCAATGATGCTAGGGTTGTAGTAAGATTTTTGAAAACTCTTTTTACCCGATTCGGAACTCCCTAAGCATTATCTGTGAGGAGGCATCATTTTGTAATGGATCAATTTGGCCAAGGTGATGCTTAAAATGGAGTTACCATCGACTTTCCACTGCATTCCATCCACAAACAAGTGTGACAATGTTGAGGTTTCCAATCGAGGCTTGAAGAGAATTCTTGAGGAGATCAATTGGTGGAACTGTACCTCTTGGTCAAATAAGCTCGATGATGATTTATGGGCTTTCCCGCACCGCTTACAAAAACCTCTATTGAGGTACTCCATATAAGCTTGGTTTGCGGAATAGCCTGCCAAATGCCAATTGAGTTGAACACAAGGCCTACTAGGCCTTAAAACATACGAACTTTGACCTGAAAACCACTGGTGACCATAGGAAAGTTCAACTCAATGAACTTAATGAGCTCCGTGATAAAGCTTATGAGAACTTTTTAATCTATAAATAAAAGACAAAGAGGATTCAGACTCTAAGATCAAGATACCACGTTTTCTAAGTAGGTGATCGCGTTCCTCCTCTTTAAACTCTAGCTTTGATTTTTCAGGAAAGCTTAAAACCCGCTGGTCAGGACCATTCACTATCACACAAGTTTTCTGTACGCCAACCGTGAGTTAGCCCAAAACTCGGGCTAACTTCAACAGTTAACATGGTTCGTATTAAGCACTTCTTTTGGAGGGGATAGTACCACAATGGTAGTCCCGGATCTACAGAAATACCCTAATGATCAATAAATTAGGTGTATGCGTTCAAGCATAACGACTTAAACAAGCGCTTCGTGGGAGGCACCAGGGCTTATCGTTATTATTGTGTAAAATAATTAAGTGTTTTTGTTGTGTGGAGGCTCGCCTCTCCCATCTACCCGTGTTTGTATTGTTTGGTGTTGTTAATTGTCCAGGATTGCCCGGATTATGAAGACTCTCGTGCTCTCAGTTTTGCCTTTCATCCACAAGAGTTTCCACATCATCAGCTTCATTTTGGGAATCCAGTATCCAAATCTAATCGACTAACGTTTTATCCTTTTTGGGACACTTAATAAAACGGCCTTAGATTTACGTAGTGCCCCTTTCAATGCATCGAGGACGTGTTTAGTTTAGTATGGGGGGGATCTTCGATTTGGATTTTACCTCGCAGCCGTTTTTGTTATCATGCTAAATACCATTTTTACCACCCCAATTGTTGGGCAAAAATACCAAAAAAAAAATGAAAAAAAAAAATTTAAAAATTTTCAAAAAATAAAATAGTGTTTGGTCCATTTTTGACTTTCTTTATATGGGTCGATGAGAATAATTTTTGGACTCTGATCGGGCGTGTTCTGAGCCTAGCTAGTTCCTCAATTGTAGGCTAAGCTTTCACGAATTCTATTGCTTAGAATTTTAATAAGGTGAAGAACAAGAAATGATAGAGTTAAATATAAGTTTATGTGCTAAGCAAGATTCTTCTAAAGCTTATATAAGTTACCTTGTAGCTTTTTCTCCCATTGCTTTTTTTAATCCACCTAATAATACATGCCATTTCAATTCAAGCTAGTCAATTAATGTTTTTAGAAAAAAGCTTCTCAAATTTATAATTGATTCTTTAAAGCGAGGTTTTGTTCTGTTTTAGAAATTTAAAAGATAAAAATGCCAAAGAAGATGAATAAATTGAATGCAAAAATGCCATGAATATTAAAATTATGCCAATGAATGCATGCAAATTGAGTATTATGGCAAAGTTAAAAAATGAGTCAGTGATATCCCACTCGCTAAACCACGAGGTGGGGGTTCAAACTAAGACGTTCTTTACTTTAGGGGATTTGGTGTGTTGTGATATCTCACCAGGAGCAAGGTCTAGGTGAGGGTTCAAACTAGACACCTATCCTAGCCCTATTAGGTGAAGTGTGTTGATGTGAATTCCCTATGCTAGCAATGAGGTGGGTTTTACAAACTTAGACACCGGTCGTTGGTTTGTGCATATCCTACTAGGGAGCGACGGCCTAGGTTAGTGTGTTGGCAAACTACGCAACGCAGATTCTGGGTTTAAGAAACTTAATGGTTATGGATGATTAAGTGTTGCAAAAAGTTCTTTCAGTATAAAATTTTGTTCCTTTAAAATCAAGATACAAGGATCTATTAAGTGTCGCTTTGAGTCGTGATTCATTTATGAATTACGACTATGAATTAAGTTGAAGTTATGGTTTGAGTTGAATTGAAATGGTACCACACATTTAAATTGTTTTCCGTGTTGTGGATAAAAGTTCATAAGTCATAAGTATTGATGTGCTCAACATTTAGACTTATATGCAATGATCTTGTTTAATTACTTGGTTAGGATCTACGGTGAAAAATCTGGGGACGATGCATTATCCGTCAGGACCTTCCGTAGATTATTCTATGGGCGCCTTCTCATTCTATGATCCAATAATGATAAACTAAAGGAAGTCAAACAGAGTAGTTAAAAAAAATATCCAAAAACATTATGGATAGTTAGTTGTACATATAAAAAATATGGTGAATACAAGACTTGTCAAAACTGTTGATTCTTTATGTTTTCCTTGACGAACACTTTGCTACTTTTCAAGGTTATTAGTCGAGGGGGATCGGGATTCTTAGTTTTCTTGAGTGTTTATTTCATAACATTGCGTGAAGACACGGCAATACCTTAGTATAGGGGATTTTGGTATGTGCTTAATTACACATACCTTGTTCCATAAAAAACGGACTTAAATGACTAAAAGCGTACCAAAAATACATTGTATTTGTATATTTTACATTTGTATTGTGCAGGAAACGGATATTCAAGAAAAGGAACAAAAGAAGCAAAACAACAAAACCAAAGCACGGAATAGAAAGGACAAAGTCTTAAGTCACCAAGTGAGGAAATTAAACTTAAGGGACTAAAAATTACCAAACCTCAAGTTGTATTTGAAGGATTAAAAAAAGGCAAGGGTTCCAAAAATTGCCAAACCCGGGCAAAGTTGCATTCAAGTTATATAACTTGAGGCGGACAAAACTTACCTATTACCCAAAAGTCTCTTCCCGCCCCAACAAAACTCAAGGTACATACTTGGATGTCGTCCATACCTTTCCCTGCCAAATCACTCAACACCCTAGCCAAAAATCATTTCATCACCCTACTATTCCCCACAATCTGTTATAAAAGCCATGGTTGGCAATCCCTCACCTTTCCCAAAGTATCTTCAATGGCTAAGATTGACTCCAAAGAAGCACAAATGAAATCAAAGGAAGGCTGGGATTTGCTTTAGAATCACCTCACACAACAAGCACACTTGGTTTTTGTCTCTACAAAGAAACACAAACTGCAAGTCCAAGAGATGGAGACTTCGGCTATAAATAGAGCCTTTTGTAAGCCTTGGAGTTCTTAGTTTTTAGTTAGTTTTTAATCTTAATCTTTAAGTCATTTACAGCTTTTACTTTCAGCTTTGTAACACTTTTAAGTTTTAATGCAATTTGAGGTTTTAAGTCAATTTACAATTCCAAGTGCTAAGTTTCTTAATTGTGTTGTTTTGTGTTCAAAAAGCTATCAGTACAACTTATTTATAAGCTGCTTTAATTAAGTAAAATTAAAAAGTTAAAGTAGTTACGAGAAAACCACAAAAATCACTCTCAAATACACCACAACTTATTTTGTGGAAGATAAGCCAGTTCTGGATGGGCTTATGGACTCTCACTAGCTTGTTTTATACAAGCTAGAGCTTGTAGATTCTTGGTTTAGCCCTGTTTTGAGCAAGGGTGTTGTAAGTCTCTCTTTTTCTTATATTTCTTATTTACTGCAGAAGTGCTAACTAGTGCTTATTTGTTTCCTATACTTGCTTATTTATGCTTTATTATGATGTTTAGTGCTTATCTTGCTTAGTTGTTAGTCTAAAAATAGTTTGTATCACTTTTTTAGTTAGTACTGTTAGTTCACTTGATAAAACTGTTAGATATAAGTTAATACTGTTAGAATGATTTGGCTTATTTAAGTGCTTATTCTTGATTAAAGTCTGCTTATAAGTATTTTAATTTGTAATTTGATAATCTGTTTTTAATAAATTAGGATCAATTCAGCTTAATATAAAAAAATGATTTTTGAAAACCTTCAGGGGTATTTTCAACTAGCAGTACTAACCCATAGTTAGTACTGCTAGTTCTATTTTGGAACTTTTAAAGCTAGCAGTACTA
>BQNB010144210.1:0-16887 GCA_026074375.1 Tanacetum coccineum
AAGGGTTTTACACGGGGAGGTCGACAAGTCAGTGTGACAAGTCGATAAACTCACACACATATATAGGCTTTTTGGGTGATTTCTTAAGATGTTGCGTTCTTGAACCGTCTATTCCAACTAACCAATTAGGTCTTGACAAGATGTACACGCCAAGTTCTAAAGTCTACAAAACTACCGGCACACTCATATTTTTGGTGGATTTTTGTATAATAGATGGAAATGGAATATTAGGCTTAACCTCACCAATTGAATTAAGGTAATAGTGTACTCGGCAAAGATTCATTCTAGTTTAGTAAGAAAAACATGTCAAAAAAATTAAAATTGGCACCATTTTTCAAAGAAAACTAGAAAATCAAGGGTAAATATAGGTCAAGTGGTAATTCTACTCCTATCCCCCCACTTGGTTTGTACAATGTCCCTATTGTACATTTAAGTAAATGAAATAAATTAGAATACGAGTAGAATTAAAACAAAAGACTCCCCTGAGCGTTGCTCTCTGCTTCGAGTGATGACTGCAAGAGATGAATTTTTATAAAATGTTTGTAGAACAACCTCGTTTCCCCTGAAATCACTAAACAACAACAAGCACTAAACGTTCATAGATAAATATACACTAAAACCTAACTCACTTTCATAGGAATCACGATTGCATTTAGCATATGCAACAAGCCTTTTAAACCACTTGGTGGCTTAAGTGGACGAGTGAAGTCTCGTGAGGGTTTCCAAAGAACATACCCATAAAGTTCATTTACATAGTTTTCGAAAAGGTTTCAAACTGATGTTTGGTTTTTAGAAAGGGATTACGGTGTAACCATGGGATTGGTTACGCCGTAATCATGTAGTTTGAAAATTTAAAAATTGAATAAGAAAGTTATGGCGTAACTAATTCGGGGCTTTATGCTGTAATGATATCTGTTACGGCGTAACCAATCTGGTTACGCCCAGACAGAACCTTTATACCACATGAAAACGAGTCAAGGAGACCTCGAACTTCACTTCCTTATAGATAGAACCTGCAAAATAAGAGGGAAACCAACAAAAACCAACTAAAATTCGGAAATAAAAGACGGGTTGTCTCCTGACAAGCACTTTTGTTTATTAACGAGTCTTTATAGACTCAAACTAACTCTACATTAGTTCATGCACACTTGCATGTCCTTGTTTAATCCAGTCAATAACCTCTAGATCTTGCTTATATTCTTCTCCCAGGTTTAAACAGCCTTTATAGAATTCTTTTATTTTTTGATAAGGGTGACTAATTCCTTTAGCTTTATCCTCGTCACTAATCTTTAAAATAGGGGACATCAGGTTTTGCTGTTCGGTGGTTAGTTTACTGAGCTTTCTCTTGGCTCGAGGCATGTTAAAGATGGTTTTATCATCTCCAATCTTAAACCAAATAATTCCTTTGCTTATATCTTCCTCTAATCCAATTTTCTCTTTGGAAGGTTTACCGAATATTACCTCTGTTAGCCCTTTTTCAACAAATTCGTTCATATTTTCTAAGATAATGAAATCGATTAAAAAAGGAGTGGCATCCAATGAACACCTGCAGATTCTTTGCCTTCCCGACAATGTTATTTCCTGTGTAAACAAGTTCCCGTTTAATAATAAAGTTTTAAGCTGCTCTAGACATTATATTAAACGGGGAAATTGGGTTAATGTAAGGGTTGAAATTAACAAACCCTATTTTGCAAGTAATCTAAAGATTATAAGGGTTGTATCTATTAACTCTATTTCCTATGCTGAGAAATTCTAGTTTTAAGGGTAGCTCATTCGTTAAGGCTCTCGGATCTAGGTCATCCCATAGATCGTCTATTGAAACAAAATCGTCTATTCCAATACCAAGGTTATCATTAGAATCTTGAAATTCCTTAACTGGGTTCTAATTTCCACTTGGAGATTTATTTAGGAAAGGAGGGTTAGCTCCAGGATCTTCATAATTTAGAAATAGGTTATTATCCTGGAGAAAGTTTCCCAAGTCCCCGTTGAGGTCATCATCTATTAGAAACTCTTCCAAATCTTCTGGTCCCTCAATGTTATCAATTACATTGAAATCTTTAATTACGCAGACAGGCAAAACAGTTAAATGGGGGCTACTCCGTTGGCGTTAAAGATAACTTATTCTTTTCCAACTTCTAACGAGATATTTCTTCCAAATATGTCTATTATAGCATGTGCAGTAGCCAGCATGGGTCTTCCCAGGATTATTGGAACTTTGTTATCTTCAACGATGTCGAGAATAACAAAGTCTACTAAAAAGATGAACTTATGAATTTTTACTAGAACATTTTCAACTATCCTTTTTGAAGATTGCATGGATCTATCTGCCATTTCGATTACCATAACCGGTCTTGAGTTCCTAAGATCTAATCGTTTAAACATAGAAAATGGCATTACACTAATACTAGCCCCTAAATCAGCAAGAGCATTGCTAACCATAATATTGCCAATGATGCATGGTAAAATAAAACTTCCTGGATCTTTTTCTTTGGGAGGAAGCTCATTTTGCAACACAGCAGAGCATCAGGCATTTAATTTCACCATGGATAATTCCTCAATTTGAATTTTATTTGAAACCAACTCCTGCAAATGTCGAGTGTATTCTGGTGTTTTCGAATATCATTTACTAAGGTAGTGTTGACCGGCTCACTTTCTAGTTTTTTAAGAAGTTTTTCTTCGTTAGCTTAAGTTTCCATAATGCTCTTTTTTACCTTTTCCGAGAAAGTTTTCGTTTTGGGCGTTTCCGGAGGAGGTTCTAATTTCATTGCGCATTCTTGTTGTATAGAAGTTAAGGCATAAGGAATATCATTCATGGCTGGTGAGTTGCCTTTTTTATTAGCTAAAACATGGGCAAGGTGAACAACTTTTTTCTCAAGTTTCTTAATGGTTGATTCGTGTCTTTGGAGGTTTTTATTTATGTTTTCCATGAAGTTTTGCATCCATTTGTCTAGTATATTTTGTCTTTTACGTGATTCTTCTAGGTATTGTTTGAATGTTTTTTTGAGGTTATCGAAAGGTTAAGTGAACTTTTGATTAATTTGTCTAGCTTCTTTTGTCCTCATACTTTTTACCTCTTCATGGCAGAATTCCGTATTGGATTTTAGGTTGATTTTATGGATGTTTTCCCTAAGATTGTTCATATCATGATTTAGATTTTTGAATTTATCAGTGATACTACTCAAAGAGTTATTTGAAGTTTTCTTATCACTTTCCTTTTTGTGCCATCTATGAGAATGGTCTACTATCTCTTGAATTGACTCCAAAGCCTCAACAGCAGTTAACCCTGTAATTAAGCCACGAGAATCCAAGATCTGACATGTGTGAAAACTTAGGCCTTTGTAAAAAGTATTTACCTTTTGATAGTCATTTAGATCATGAAATGGACACATAAAGAGGAAGTCATTAAATCTTTCCCATGTCTGGTATAGGGTTTCGCCTTCTTCTTGCTGAAAATTGTGAATTTCTCCTATTTGTTTAAAAGTTATGAAAGGTGGGCAGAATCTTCGGATGAAGACTTATTTTAATTCATCCCAGGTTTTTAGTAATTCGGATGAAGTTCTTCCCAACCATCTCTTAACTGCTCCTGTAAGAGTTAAAGGAAAATTTTACAGCATTATGTCATTTCCCGAAATCCCAGGTATGTTGAATAAACTGGCAATCTCCAAGATTTTTTGTAAGTGTTCCATAGCATCTTCAGTCTTTCCTCTAGAGAAGGTGTTCTCATGTAATTCCCTCAAAAGTTGACTTTTGATTTCAAAAACAATGTTCTTTTCAATCCCAGGTCTTTTTACCCCTACGTGTGAGTTATTATGATTTAGAGCCAGATATTGTTCTAGCGTAAGTGTTTCGATGTTGATTTCATTTAATTCTTCTAACTCTGATTTTGATGATTCAGATTCATAGAAGGAATAAATGTTGGGGACCGCAATGGGTGTGATATATTTCTGCTCCGAAATTGCCTTTCAAGGTTAGCGAAGGGAGTGAACACTTTTGTGTTGCTACTTCTAGTCATGATCGAGAAAGAGGGTTAAATTAAAACTATCTTTTAGCTCTCCGGCAGTGGTGCCAAAAACTGGATGCGCAAATTGTTTTAAATAATTAATTGCCAAGTTTTAAATTTATAAAACTCGTCTACCGATACACGCACTAACGGGCAGAGAACCCGGTCGTATATAGTGCAGTAGTTTGGTAAATCTGAGGTTGTCCCAAGAGCTAAGGTTTACTAGTTCTAATTTGATTATGTCACGTTTGAAAATGGTTTTAAGTTGATTTTAATAACTACAGAAAAGTAAATGCAATACAGTAAAGTGATAGAAGAATTCAGGGAGAAAAGCGTGATAACCTAACCATTTCATTACTAATGCTATGATTATATTTTCCTATGCAATGTTCTATTATAAGTTCCATTAGTGATTCTAACATCGACAGACCCCCATTGGCATTTGAGGTATGTCCTATACTCACTCTGCGATCACACATTCCCCTACGATCACATGAGCAGGGCATCCAAGTCTATAGTAGTTAATCTCCAACTATCCTTAAGACCAATCTATAATCTAAGCCGATTATTAACCCCCTCTGAAAGAGTTCCAGTGCTTTTTAAATATTTAATATGGCAAAGGTGGTAATGTGGTAAATTCCTACACTAGGGATAGGTGCTAAGCTACCCTAGTACCTTGTTAATCCCAAGTTCATTAGGGTAAGTCTAATAACAGGATTAACAAGATCTAAGCCACCCTATATACTACCAAAACACATGGATCAATGAAAGGCTATAAGGATATCTAACAGAACCATAAGTAAACAGGAAACAATAATCATATCAATAGCAATTGCATAGGTAGGCCAGCACTAAGAGTGCTTAGCCGCTTATGGTAACAGTAATGCAAGAATTAATGAAAGTAAACATGGATTGAATCATCATTGTTCTTATAGTGAATGTTATGAATGATTAAATACAAGAATTAAGAAAAGTGACTTCTCCCTTGGACTTTTGGTGAAATGATTCGGACCTTGGGGGCTTGGTTTACCCCTTGGGACTGTGTTGTGAGTTGTGGAAGTGAGTGATGATGAATGAGCCGGATGATGGCTTTATTTATATATTTCAAAACTGTTATGGTGTAACCCTTATGAGACGTTACATCGTAACCTTGCTACGTAGGCTTCCAGTCTTGTAGGCTAAAATGATGTTACGGCGTAACCTTGTCGCCTCTGTTACGCCGTAACGCTGACTTGGATAAATCATCTTCTATGAATTTTAAATGTTACGACATAAAGTAGGAGAGGCTTTACGTTGTAAAAGCTGTGATGACTCATTTCTTCTTTAAAATATGTTACGGCGTAATCCTTCGGGGATGTTACGCCGTAACAAGCCTTGAACTCTTTACTTTAGTGCATTTCTTGCCCAAATCCCACGTCTTTTCCTAAAATACTTACTTGGTACCTAAAAACTAAATATAAACAATTAAGTAATGCTTTCAGACAATTATAACATATTTATAAGTATTTTTATAGGGAATTTGATATTAAAATGTATTAATTATTTAATGTTATCAGGCATTACGCACTTAGGATTAATGTATCCTAAGGGGACCGGCATAGAACCCGTAGTATATTCCGACTCTGATTACGCAAGAGATTATGTGGACCGAAAGCGCACTAGCAGTATTTGTATGTTCGTAGGATGTTGTTTAACATCATGGTTCTCGAAGAAACAAACAGCTCTTGCTACATCCACAACAGAAGCTGAATACATAAGCGCTAGAAAGGCATGTCAACAAGCACTACGGATGAAACAAGCTCTTATCGACTACAACATTCGACTCGGTGACGTTCTGATCATGTGCGACAACAAAGGCGCGATTGACCTAAGCAAAAACCCTGTGCAACACTCGCGGACAAAACACATCCAAATACGTCATCATTTCCTTCTATACAATGTCCAAAAAGGAAACATCTCCATCGAAAAAGTCTTGTCTGAAGATAATATTGCCGACATTCTTACTAAACCCCTCAAATGTGAATCGTTCAATTATCTTCGTCTAGGTCTAGGAATGATAGAACACATTTCGTAAATCGTTCTCTTCTTTTCTTCTAGTCTCGATTCTAGTCTACTCTCTTTTCCATGCATCGTGACAACTTAATTACTTCATCTGAACTATTTAAAGTATTTTTAATCAGTGAAATGCAAACTAAAATGTCAATCCTTTCAAAAAATTTGTCCAAAATCAAGCACAAACTCTCTTTGCTGGGGACGACCCCCATAAACCAGGCGGCTCCCAAATATTTATGGGACCGTCAGCAGCACGCCATGTAAAGCCTGGGCTTATTTTTTTAACCACAAAGCAAATGTAACACCCCCAAATTGGGTCGCAGCGGAATAAGGGTCTGGGGCGTGTTACTTCATAGATCAATAACACAAGATGTATATAGAATGACCAAAAAGTCGTTTAAAACTGATACATTGGATTTAACAAAGTATTTGTTACATAAGCCGAAGCTTCACTTGTCTACTTGTTCAAAATACAAAAAATTTCTAGCCATAAAGTTATAATATGTATAATACGACAAAATCTTTAATGCATGACATCCAAATCAAAACCACCAATGTATCCATTGCACCTCGTGCTTACTGATCCCCTGAAAAACATTGCTTTAAAACGTCAACAATAATGTTGGTGAATTCATAGGTTTGATAAAGCATATATTGTAGGACCACAAGATTTCCCAAGTGTATGATAATGCAACAGATGCAGACATCATATAAATGTAATTACGTTGCCCTAAGCTCATGACACTGAAGCTCGACATAAATGAATACCATATAAATGGCCTACATTGCCGGGGATATGTCAACCCGCAACAATCCTATGTTCGGAATGGTTATACGTTCATTTTACCAGTGATAGCTAATCACCCGAACGGGGATGTCAATCCCAATAGTTCGATTCATAAACATTCGCGCTCACAATCAAGTAACTGACAGTTCTTGTTAATGGGTCTCAACTAGGGTTAGCGCTACTTAGGCAACACGTTAATCATAATATAAAAACTTAACCCACTTGTGTCCGAATTATAAAACATTGCATGTTTCTCACCTAAAAACTTTTGTAAAAAACAAATCAGGTAAACGTAGGGCTATGAACTCACCTTGAGTGAGCGAATGTCAAGTATATCACAGATAATGCGTCACGCAAATCGTCAGATGCAACCTATTTAAATTAAGGTCGTATAAGTACTAATCACATTGGGTTATTTACTCCATGCATAAGTTCTATAAGCTAATCACATATCTAATTGTTTTAGAAAAATTATGTTCAATAAGTTAAAACGTTTTAATTTACCGTTGTAGTAAAACTGGCGTAACTTTCGCGTTTTAAGCCCGATTTTGACGTTTCTTATGCCCACGCTTTCGTATTAGGACGAGTTATCATAATTTGACATTTTCATATTTTTGATCCTCTGATGAACAGTACTTTTTACTGTTCACACCAGTTATAAAGTTATTTTTATAGTTTTAGTTATCGTAAAACCCGTAAACGTCGTATTTTATTCGTTATAGCTCCATTTTTAGCGATTCTTTCGAGCACGTTCTCGTAATTGAAAGTTCTATTTATTTATGAGGTTTACAAAAATAAATGTTTCTGTCATGAATAGTAACTTTTATAAAAGTATTAATTGTCGTAAACTCGCGAAATTCATAACTCATTCGTTATTAATTGAAATTTTTTGTTTCTTATCAATTTGGAATCCTAAAAATATGTGTAATCTGTTAAAAATACTAAACTTGCTGTTTTATATAATTTTTATAAATTGTTTTATAAAAATTCTTTTATAAATCCGTTTATTTATCGTATAACTTGTTTTTACCGTAACTTTTTTGTTATTTATCCGTTTTTCAAGTTTCTTACATGTCCGGATTCGTCTTGAGATGTAGTATTTTATAAAAATATAAAATAAATATATTTTTATACGAATTTTTGGCAGAAAGTTGTGATGACTTTCTTAAGTCCATATTTAACTTTTGTTTTCATACTTTCAACTTTGTAACTTTACCACAAGTCTTATATATACCATATATGTTATATGTGTTACATATAATAAGTCCATTAGTCCACATATTATCCATTTGTCCAAGTTACCAAGATGTACAAGTCATAAACATCTCATGAAAACATAAACTTTACTTAAGTACCTTTTAACTACAAAGTTCATACTTGACTTTTTTATTACATTAACCAAGTGTGTACATGATTTGATACTCCAATATAAACTATATTTTATTATATATACCATACCAAAAGTCCATAAACAAGATTAACATGTCATTTGCATTACTTTTACTTGTAACATATTAAGTTAACTTTATAAACATAATTTGTATTTATCATTTTTACACCATAACAAATGGGTACAATCCTTTTACATCCATTTTAACATGATCTCATTATCATCATAACATGTGTAAAGTGAAAAATCCATAATTGATAAGTAAAAATCCTTTTGACATGTTAAAAAGTCCTAAATGGTTATTTTGCTATAAGACTAAACATATGGCTTAAAAACTCATGATAATGAAAAGATAAAGGTGCTAGATAACCTTAATGATGAATGATGATGTTGAGAAATAAGAGCTAAACCCTTGCTTAGACTTAAAACCAAAGCTAGCAAGCTATGAAAACCCTAATTTTCCATATGAAACCCTAGCTTTCCTTTTCTTGATAATTACTTGAAAATGGTTAACCAATGCTTGGAAACATCTTAGTATATCTTAGGAATGATGTAGGTATGTATGTAAATGAGGTATAAAATTTTGTATGGATTACTTAAGGGGATGCTTGTTTGCCGTGGCCAAATGAGGAAGAAAAGGGAGGAAAAGTTGATCTTTTTGCTAAGTGTTATGAGAATAGATGGCTTATTACTTGTATGCATGTATATATGATATAAGACTAGTCAAGGAGACATAGTGAGGGTCTTTAAGAAGTCCATGGTCTTAGTCCTTGGTCAAAGTTTGAAGAAATTGAATACATGTTCCCTAATAGTTGAGGTTATCCCATCAAAACTAGGAAATGTGTTTTCTTATGAGATTTTCTTGTATCCTCTTGACCATATCCGGCCATATACACATATACATGACATATTTTTGTAGTTTTTATGTATTGGGTATAAATGTGGGTATTTGTTGAAGCGTAGAAAAGTTTTGGTGGTTCCGAGAATGCCTAAACGTATTTTATCGCGAAACGTATACACTTTACGTAACCAATAAAAATAAAATGAACAAAGACCATAATTATTCTCAAAATAATTATTTAATACTTGATTGATGTAAACATTTAATCGTTTGATACCCGTTTACATTGAATGCTAATTTTTGGCGTACGTGATTAAACTTAACGTTTACGATTTAAAGCAAACACGTACAATACAAAAGATTCATTGTGGGTTTATTGATGACGTCAATGTATTGAAAACACAGAGTGTTATAGACTTCCCCCCGTTAAACGAGCCTTATCCTCAAGGCTTATGATGCAGCACTTGGCGACGGTGCGGTCTTGGTGAAGAGGGATGGGTATTTCTTCTTGAATTGGTCTTCACGTTCCCACGTAAACTCAAGACCTCTTGGAGTTCCATTGAACCTTGATTAATGGAATGTGGCTTCGCTTCAATCGTATAACTTCACGGTCTATGATCTCAACGGGTTCCTCCACAAACTGAAGTTTGTCATCAAAATGAAGTCCATCCAACAGAACGGCTAAAGGTTCTTCGGCATAGCACTTTTTTAAGTTGGATACATTAAATGTATTGTGAACCCTGCTTAGTTCTTCTGGAAGCTCGAGTTTATAAGCAACCTCTCCAACATTTCCTAACACCTTGAAAGGTCCAACATACCTAGGGTTTAACTTCCCCCGTTTGCCAAAACGTACGACCCCTTTCCAAGGTGAAACTTTAAGCATAACTTTATCCTCGACTTGGAATTCCATCGGTTTACGCTTCAGATCGGCGTAACTCTTTTGTCGATCACGAGCGGCTTGCATCATTTGCTTGATTTGGACGATTTTCTCAGTCGTCTCTTGAATTAGTTCTGGACCGAGGATTTGAGCTTCTCCAACTTCGTTCCAACAAACAGGTGAATGACACTTTCGACCATAAAGTGCTTCGAATGGTGCAGCCTTGATGCTAGCGTGATAGCTATTGTTATATGAGAACTCGACTAATGACAAATGGTTAACCCAACCCTTTCCACAGTCGATTGCATAAGCACGCAGCATATCCTCGAGAGTTTGAATAGGCCTCTTGCTTTGTCCATCCGTTTGTGGATGATACACAGTACTCATATCCAAGTTAGTACCCAAAGCATTTTAAAGTGACTTCTAGAAATTTGATGCGAACCTCGGGTCGCAATCACAAATGATTGAGACAGGATATTGCCATGTCTCTGAGGGTGAGTGCGAATGTTATAAATAGATCTATTTGGGGGTGACGCCCCCGTTCGGGTGATTAGCTATCACTGGTGTCGAAACTACCGAGCCAACGAACGTATACCATGTCGGATTTGGGATGTTCTGGGTTAGAACATCATCATGGGCAATGTAGGCAATTTATATTGCAATTTATTTATGTTGAGCTCTAGTGTCATGAGCTTAGGAAAACGTAATTACATTTTTGTGATGTTTACATTTAATGTATTGTCACGGGGGAAATCTTGTGGTCCTACACTTATATAATTCACAAACCTATGAATTCACCAACATTATTGTTGACGTTTTAAAGCATGTTTTTCTCAGGAGATCAATAAGGCACGAGGTGCAAGGGATACATTGGTGGTCGTTATTTTGGAAGTCACATACCTAAAGATTTGGTTGCATTACATATTTGGGGAAAACGTTTGTTTTCGAACTAGAATCTTTGTATAATTTAACAATGAACAAGTAAAGCTTCGGGCTTTTGTAACAAACACTTTGCTAAATCCAATGTATCGGTTTTTAACGACACTTTTTAAGGTCGTTCTTATATATCTTGTGCTATTGATCTATGAAGTAACGTTCCCAAACCCATATTCTGCTGCGACCCATTTTGGGGGTGTTACAGATCAGTTGAGGTTCACAACTATGACAATTGCTATGATAATGAGATATTTAATATGTTTACTCAAGAGGAGCAGTATAATGAGCTACTCAAGCCCATTCCTGAACCACACCTAGTACAACAGAATGATAGTAATGTTATTTTTGAGGTTTCTAGTGTGAAAAAAAGTAGGGGAATAGTAGATCAACATCCTGCAACTGTTAAGGAAATACGTGCTTATTTTGAATCATTATATAATAATTTGGCAATTGAAGTTGAAAAGGTCAACTTGGTCAATCGCAAAATGAATGAAACCAATGTTGATTTGACCATTGAGCTTGCTAGATATAAAAATCAAGAAAAGTGTTTTGAAATTAGTGAAGAAAAATATGACAAACTTGAAAGATGTTATCAAAAGTCTGTTTATCAAGAACAATGTCTTACTAAAAAGATAAATGCACTTCACTTAAGTTCCGGTAAACAAATAACGACTTTGAATGAGGAAATTTCAAATTTAAATAAACAGCTTTCAAAGGAAAAATCAACTGTTTCTTCTCTTCTTGAAGAAAAGAAAAAGTTGAAGTCTGATTTCAAAATACGCGAAGACGAGCTTCTTGATAAACAAATTCAACTTGAGAATAAGATAAAGGAATTAGATAATATTTTGGTTAAAACGGGTCAATCGATTCAAACGATGCACATGCTTTCACCTAAGCCAGACTCGTTTTACCACACCGAACAGAAAATGGCTTTGGGTTATCAAAATCCTTTTTATCTCAAGCAAGCTCAGCAGAAACAACAGAGTTTGTATAATGGCAAAGTGTTATTAGAAAAGCATGATCCTCCTGTTGTGTATGATTCGGAAGAGACACTGCAACTTGCTCAAGAGAGTCGTCTAAAAATGAAACAATTGAACAAAGAAATAAAACCGACAAATTATACAAAGATTAATCATCTTTCGGGGGTTTTTGTTTCTCAAACGGCCAAGTCACGTAAAGAGTTGTATTTTTCAAATACTTCCAAAACGGCCAATGTTTCTAAATCGATTTCAATACCAAATGAAGAATTTTCAGATGATACTACACCGAGTCTTGCACGAAAATTTCTAAATGTTGTAAAAAGCACCATTGTAACTCTTCAACGTGTTTTCAAACAAAAAATGACTTTGGATATACATAATTGGTCTTCTTCTGTTCACCAAGAGATTCACAAAATTATAAAGGATGAAATTTTCTCTATCGTTAACCAAGTTGATGCTAGATTGCAAAATTTCGAATAAATTTTTGGAAGAAGCAGCAAATTGTTCGAGATTTTAAATCTCTTGCAAAAGAAGGCTTGATGAATCTCCTTGCTAAGCATAATAGCATTGGAATTGGTAATTGCAGGTCTCTTGGAGCAGAGTTGTCAGTCAGATATTATGTCTATTGGTGGCAACAAATCCATCTGTTGTAGATTCATCAAATATCCAAACTGAGCTTGAACGTACGAAAGAACAATTTGAAAATTGTATCATTAAAAAGGACAATAAATATGCTAAACTTTGGAATGATTGGTACAAAAAGTGTGAAGAATGCAAATATGACAAAATTTCGTACGATAAAGCTTATAACGAGATGCAACACAAGATCGAACGGTTACAAGCTTAGTTGGGAGATCAAAAGGGTAAAAGTAAGGATACTCCATGTGTATTAAATACCCTTGATCCTTTGTCTTAGAAACTAGAAAAGAAGAACATAGAATTAGAGTTTCAGGTTCGGAATTATGAAAAAGAAAATGCTCATCTTAAGACCACATACAAAAACCTGTTTGACTCTATCTCAGTGACACAGGCTAAAAGCAAAACAATAATTGAATCGCTGCAAGATAAATTACAAGACTCGATCTATGAAAATGCAAAGTTAAGAGCTCAATTATTTGATAAGGTTTCTGAACAAAAGGACACAACTAAAGGTACGAGTGTGAATAATTAGTTTTGTAAGCAATTAATTTTAGGAAAACCACCTTCTTCATCTAAACCAAAACTCTATGCTGTAACTCCTTTTACAAAATCAAAGAGTCTTCTCAAGATCGATAAGATACATGCTTTGTCAAAACCAGTCACTTCAAACTCGGTAAACACACCACAAGAATCAAAAGTTGTGAACAATGATAAGGTGATTGCCCCATAAATATTTAGGATTAATCCTTTAAGCCTTCTAGGGAAGAAAAGTATGTGCCTAACAAAGTTAGAGCAAGCGTTAGGACAAATCCGATCACTGTTTCACAACCTTATGTCTTCACTAAGAAAGATGTTAATTCTGACTCAAATGGTTTATCTTCTACAGGAGTAGACAACAATACTAAGACCAGAAGGCTACAGCCTAGGAGCAATACAAAGAATGATAGGGTCCCCTCTGCGTCTAATAGTAGTTGCAGCAAGAATAAACAAGTTGAAGTAGAAGAACACCCTCAGAATTTACTACTTTCTAAGAATAAGAAACATATGTCATCTGAATGTAATAACATTAAGCTTGCTATTCAAAATGATAAATCTGTTGTTGTTTGTGCTATGTGTAAGCAATGTTTAATTAATGTTAATCATGATGTATGTGTGCTTAATTATGGGAATGACATGATTTCTTGTGGTGAGAAATAAAAGGCAAATGTTTCAAACACTGAAAATCAAAAGAAACAAAAGCCAAAGGTTATGAAGCCTAAGAAAGTAGGGTCCAACGAAAGACTTCGAACGAAAGTAGGGTCCAACGAAAGACTTTCTTCACCTAAGCCGTAGTAAACCTAGATCTTGCCTCTTAGGTTGCGTCACCATATGGAACGACTTTTTGACCTTAAAGGGAAAAATAATTCGCATCCAGTGTTGAATCTGAGAGTCAATCTGACTGCTCTAATGATGATAATGCATTGCCTTCATTCTCCCTCCAAAAGCTACAATGAAACGTTGGTTTTCAACCAATTTTCTTCTTTTCTTGGTAGGTTATTCCAAATTCTATTCTCATGGTGCGTTGGATGTTCCGGTTGTGTGTTACTCGCGGCGTATTCAATAATACCCTGCCGATCTGTATTATCTATTATATATATATATATATATATATATATATATATATATACTTTATATTTATATATATATATATATATTTAAATATTTATTTTATCATAGAAATTTATAGAAAATACATATACGTATACGTTAAGCAAAGTAGTCATACAAATTATTCTTTGGAATGATTAATAAGTAATCAACACGGGGTATCGGTTTTTCCTCGGTTAGAAGAGACGATTGGAATATATCTCACGTTCAAGTGATGTAAAATCGAGCTTGATTGTCTATTCAAAGTTTTTGGTTTTGGTTTTAACTATTATTAAACTAAAAATTAAACTAATATTAATTCTAAGATTTAAAACTACAAGATTATACTAAAATTGATCTAAAAGATATAAATGACAAATATGTTTGATAAGTGACGTGAAATGTTCCTTAAGTGCAGGCTTAGGTTTTACGAATTAAAATCCTTAGAAAACAAGTTTCAAGAAATTAAATGACAAGTAAAGTAAAATGCTTTTTAAAATAAACGACACGTATTTAAATTGCATTAAAAGTAAATGATGATATGTAAATTGACTATTAATTTTTTTACCTTTTTAAAACCGCACTTAAATTTCAAATCACTAATCACTTAGCAAACAGAAGTTATTTACTCACTACTCATAACGAAATTCAATTTAACAAACATAGCATTTAATGACAAAAATAAATCTACACTAAGCATGGCAAAAATCAAATACGCAAATATATTATGGAACGATAAAATAAAACTATTCTAAGTATTGAAAAGAGATTAGAAAATAAAACCCGAAATGAAGAACCGCAATGATATAAAACCACCTGATCTTATAAACTTAATTAAACACTAAAGATTAAAACTTTATTAGTTTTTATGACTACTTAGTTAATAAAGCTACAAACTTTATATACTAAATAGCCTTAAGAACTAAAATGTTTTAAACTTTAATAGTAAAATAACCTTATAAGACCCTTAAGCTCCACGCCTCATGAGTTGACCGGTACCAAAAAAATTACAAATCAAAACAAAATTGTTAAAATAAAACAGTTTTAACAAGATTTGCCAATTCACTACAACAATTGTAATATCAACTCTTGTTTCTGTTCTCTATCTAACGAGTCAAGCAAAAGGCCCAAATGAGATTTACACTAACCAAACGCAGCCCTACTAGTTTTACAAACCAAGACCAGGCCCATACTTAATCAATAAAGGCCCAAATTCTAATTACCAAACACATGGATTTTTAGAATCGAGTTTTTAACAACTTCAATAAGCTAAACACTTTATCTCAATAAGCTGAGACATAAATAAGCTCTAATGATTCAAGAATAAAAACTAAACATATTTGAAGACAACATAAGCAGTTGAAATAAGGTAGAAAACCAACGATTTAACCAAAAAGCTATAATAAATCTACTACTTTTATCACTAAGGTTCAAACTAATTAGCTACGGCTTAAAACTAAATTATCAGAAATAGAATAAGAACTCTTAAGCACCTTCTCAATTTCTATACTAAATAGTATAATAAGCAAACATTACTAAGACTTGTTAACGAATAAGCAAACATGAATCCAAATCCAATGAGCACGAATAACAATTCAAAAATAAGCACAAGACACAAATAAGCAAACGAATACAGCTACTAGAAATTAAAATAAGCTACAAGCACTTAAACTACTTAAATCTTAACTCAAATAAGCAAATAAGCAACGAAAACTTGATCCAAAGCATATAAGCTCAAATGAATTCAAATAAGCTATCTAAGAGCTTATTCAGATAAGTTGAGCTTCTAAAAAATCTAAAACAATATAAGCACAAAAATAAGTTGGATCCGAGCTTATTTGAACTTATTAAATCGAAAAGTCCTTAAAATCTCATAAGAATGATTCAAATAAGCTTTAGAAAGCTTTATAGGAGTCGTTCTTTAAGCTTTCTAGGAGTTTTGAAACTAATAAGCTAAAAATATAAGCTCAAGAAATCAGCTTATTTAATAAGCCAACACACCAAGAGATTAGACGAACCAAAAAAACATAAAGATAAGCAAAATACTACTTCTAATAAGCTCAAAACATCTTTGATACAATATCTCAATAAGCTCTTGATTAAAACTAGTTACAATAACCCATAATTACAAAATAAGCTAAACAAAGTTAAAAATAAGCTAGAAACTAAAAGCTAAAACTAAAAAACTAAAATAAGTGTGAGGGAGGCGTGTTGATTTATATAGGGTAAGAAGGGGTGAAAATGTAATTTTTGCTCAATCATTATGGCATTATTGGCCAATCATATCATTGAATCAAGCATCACACGGATTGTGATGTACAAGGAAAGAAATCTAGCTGGTGAAATGATGACACGTCGCCTTTTTTTTGTTGTTTCCATATAACACAGAGATTGTATTCGTTGGATCAATTCATTGAATTGCAAATTGAATTTGAAAGTTATAACTTTGCATAGCCATGTGTCCTCCTTTCACTCGCTCTCCCTATGCTCAGTGCTTGGGCACGTGATAGAGTAGAATTAATTTGAAAGCACATGACCTCTTGTACATCATTCTCAAATCAGATATCAATTTTAATTATTCATGGGCCATCTATACATCAACGATCCATTTATCTTTATTATTATTGGGCCAGCATGTTGGGCTTAATCTTGGGTATTAATAAATATGGGTCGGTCCGGCCCATTAAGCGGGTTACGGGCTGGCCTAATAAGATCCAAAAGCACCGTTGGACTCGTTATCTTGCGCTCTTCCTACTGGT
>BQNB010144211.1:0-16886 GCA_026074375.1 Tanacetum coccineum
GCTAAGGGATTGACTTCGCCGGAATGACTTCAATAACTTGTAACAACGTCTACCGGTTTAAATGGCAAGTTATAATTATATTTAATGACCACGATTAATATGGTAATGTAACCACTAATTGCTAAAATAAGGAGGCTAATTATAGATGAGATTATATCTCCTATAATCTCTCATAATTCTTTGACAAGGGTTTTGAGTATTTCTCCTATAAATAGGAGAACACAAACTGCATGAGAGATTCACTAGAAAACCTAAACACATAGAAACGAAATGGTTCTTCATCTGTGCCTAGAACAAGAATAAACACTTGGTTTTATCCCAAGAATTAATTATCTTTACCATGATCTGGGACACACAACAACCAACACAGCACAAATGTCATATTTCTTTTAAGTCACTTACGTTGAATTTAAGATCATATTCTTGAACTTAAATGTACTATACGCTGTTAATATTAATTTTTTTGTCTTATCTTGGTTAATATTAACTTTGTTTTTTTCTTTTGATCTAATTTTCGATAGTTCACATGGTGTTAAGAAGTGAAGTTGTCATGAGTGTGGGTTTTGTTTGTGCTTTCTTCTCTTTTTGTTATAATTAACAAAGTTTAAATTAATGTCCAACTTTTACAAAATTTTAAATTAATGTACAACTTTGTTTGATGTTTACTATCTTTTGTTTTGTAGGTACATGTCTCATTATTTCCCATATAAAAGACACATGAAAAAGAAGAAATGCATCAATGTAGGCATGTAGCTGACCTATAAAGAAAATAGAGCAAGTGGTAATCTTTTAGAGCACAGGGAGTCGTGGTGCCAAACTCTTGGTGCCAAACTCCAAAAGTGGTGCCACATCAGCAAAATGGAGTTTGGCACCAGAAATGTCATGGCACCAGAATTCAGTGGGAGTGGTTTGGCACCAGAATTCTGGTGCCATAGCATTTTTTTTAAATAAACTCAAATTAAATTTTATTCAATTAAAACATATTAAACATTACATAAAACTTAAAAATTACATAAAACTTAAACATTATTAAACATTACATAAATAAAAACACAAACTACTCATCATCATTATTCCATAGATGTTCCACAAGGTCTTTTCGAAGTTCGTTGTGCGTTTTCCTATCGCGAAGTTCTTTTGTCTTCCTAACATGTAAGTCACATCTTTCGACCCAGTCTCTAACAATGTTCGGTGCTGGATTCACGAACATATCTCTGAAGTTAACTTCAAATCCCTCGTCTTCCAATATCATGTTATGTAAAATTATACAACAATACATGATTCTCTTGAGGGTGTTGATTTGCATTGCACGCGCGGGTTGTCGTATAATACCCCAACGACCTTGTAGGACTCCGAATGCCCGTTCAATATCTTTTCTTGCAGCTTCTTGAACTCTCTTAAACTTCAAGGATTTTTCATCCCTTGCAACAGAAAACGTTTTGACAAACGTAGACCATGCTGGATAAATACCGTCGGCTAAATAGTAACCTTTCCTATATGTATGCCCGTTTACAACAAACGGACACTCTGGAGCTATATCAGCAATTTCATCATCAAATAATGGGGAACCATATAACACATTTAAATCATTATTCGCACCAGGAACCCCAAAATATGCATGCCAAATCCACAATTTTTGATCAGCAACAGCTTCTAACATAAGAGTTGGGTATTTATGAGTACTCCTTTTGAACTGCCCATGTAAGGCCTTTGGGCAATTTTTCCAATCCCAATGCATACAATCGATACTCCCGAGCATTCCCGGGAGTCCATGTTTTTCTTCGTGCAATTGATATGTTTTTTGAATATCAGTTGCAGTTGGCCTTCTTAAAAAATTATTATGATATAAAACGTGAATGCATTTAGTAAAGTGATCTAAGCATTCTCGTGAAGTACATTCAGCAATTTGCAAATACTCATCAAATGCATCAGGTGCAGTGCCGTATGCCATTTGGCGTATGGCGGATGTGCACTTTAAAATAGGACCAATACTATTACGACCGATCGCATCGATCCGTACTCTAAAATACCTAAAGTACTCAGGCAGGGGTTGCACATTATAACTTAAGATATCGTTGAGTATTTTATTAAAAAGTGTAGAACTCATACGATACCTGCGCCTAAACTTTTCTTCAGGATATTTCGGTTCATACTCGTCGTCACCAAAATAGTCGTCGATTAGCCTTTGTTCCGCCTCTTCTCGTTCACGAAATATATATGTCCTCCTCCTCTTTGGACCATCACTCGAACCCCCGGCTTCTTGCTCACACAAACCCACATAATGTTGATACGACTCATAATCCCGCATATATCGATCATAGTCGGGTTGAAAGAAAGCATCATAATGATCGTATGTGTCGGTTGGGTCGAAATCGTTGAGATTATTTTGATCCATATTTGAAAGAAAAAAGAGAAGTATTGAAGTAGAAGATGTATTGAAAGTGTGTGTGAAGTATGAAATAAAAAGGGGGTATTTATAGGATTTTTAAAGGGGTAAAATTGTGATTTTTGGGGTATTTTTTTGAATATCCGCTCCCCCTAACGGACAGATTTAAAAAAAAATTGAGTTTGCCGTGGACTGTTAGCCACGGCGCGAAGACCCTTGGCGGGAGCCATTGTGTCGTGCGCCGTTGGCCATTTTGGCGCCATGGCTTGGCACCAAGCCAACAGCCATGGATTCCCTCCCCTCTAAGCACATATAAAAAAAATAAACTATTAAACATGAGACCGAAAAAATAAACCAGCAAAAAAAAAATTAATTCCCCGCAGCAACGCGCGGACAATCATACTTGTTGTATATCATTAAGGGGCACTTTGGTATAAGGGTTTAGATTCAAAGAATCAGATGAGACTCGTAAATATATGTTTGGTACGTGGATATTATATACATATACTATGTGTGGAATAAAACTATGTCGTTTTGACATAGTTTGCTACAGTGGTGCTACAGTAACCGGCCCATTGGGCTCCCACTTTGGGCCGGCCCATTTGACACTTTTTTTTTCTTTAACTAGGCAACTTTAAAAAAAAATTGCTCGGCACAAAATAGGAAACAAAATTACAAAAGTACTTATTTATTCAGATCAAAAAATATCCGCGACATGAGACCAAACACATAAGCCCATATAAAAAAATAAACTATTGCACAAAAATAATAAAAAAAATTTTTTTGCTCGGCACAAAATAAGAAAAAAAATTACAAAAGTATTGACTTATTCAGATCAAAAAATACCCACGACATGACGCCCAACACATAAACCCATATAAAAAAATAATATTAAACATGAGACCGGAAAAATAAAGCCGCACAAAATATAAAAAATCGTTTTGACATAGTTTGCTACAGTGGTGCTACAGTAACCGGCCCATTGGGCTCCCACTTTGGGCCGGCCCATTTGACACTTTTTTTTAAGAAAAAAAATTACAAAAGTATTGACTTATTCAGATCAAAAAATACCCACGACATGACGCCCAACACATAAACCCATATAAAAAAATAATATTAAACATGAGACCGGAAAAATAAAGCCGCACAAAATATAAAAAAACAAAATTTAACACCCCGCATCAACGCGCGTGCAATCATGCTTAACACATATTTACCCAATCTCATAAAATTATATTAAAGTAAACCCAAATAGCCAAAAAAACAACCTTTAAACACATAACCTTTAAAAAATTAGCATAACATACAAATTTAAAAAAAAACACCCACATCTATGATAAAAGAAACACCGTCCCGCAGCAACGCGCGAGCAACTATGCTTGTTACTATCAAACAATGAAACTAAGGGCACGTTTGGTAGAGAGAATTTCAGAGATTAAAAAGCAGAGAATTGAATTTCTTAGAAATGAAATCCAGTAAAAAAGTTTAATGAATTCCGCTGTTTGTTAGCGTCAGAGATTTGATAAAAAAATAATCATGCAAATCTTTTTTTTCCTTTTAAAAAAACTAAATAGAAAAATAAATAAATAAACAAATAATAATAATAAGAAATATTATTATTATAATAATTTGTGGAAAACCAAATTAAGTTCTCCACTTGTACTCTTCTGGGAAATGCTCTAACGTGGTGGAACTCTCAAGTTAGGATTGTTGGTAATGACATTGCTTATGCAATGACCTGGGCTGAACTAAAGAAGAAGATGACTGACAAGTACTGCCTGAGGACTGAGATTAAGAAGCTTGAAGTCGAGCTGTGGGAATTGAAAGTGAAAGGTACCGATGTGATAGGGTACAACCAACGTTTTCAATAACTAGCATTGTTGTGTGGTAGAATGTTTCCTGAAGAATCTGACAAGATTGAGAAATATGTCGGTGGCTTACCCGACATGATCCACGGAAGTGTAGTAGCATCCAAGCCTAAAACAATGCAAGAGGCAACTGAAATGGCAACCAAAGTGATGGATAAGAGAATCCGCACTTTTGCTGATCGTCAGACAGAGAATAAGAGAAAGCAAAATGATAACCAACAACAACAACAAAATAAGAGGCAGAACACCAGCAGGGCGTACACTGCAGGGACTGGTGTGAAGAAGCCATACGGGGGATCTAAACCCCTATGCGCTAAATGCAACTATCACCACGATGGTCTATGTGCTCCTAAATGTCACAAGTGCAACAGAGTTGGCCATCTGGCCCGCGACTGTAGGAGTCCTGCAAATACTAATGCTAGTAACAATCAGAGAGGCACTGAGACTTATCAGCATATCATGTGATGTTGTTTACATTTTCTTAGTCATGAATTCTTGTACTAATTATTGACAACGCCTACTCTTTCTGATCATCTTTACTTCCGAACGCAGCTCAATCTCATTATTGAAAATGGCTACTACGTCCATTCCGTCAGTCGGTGAAAAATAAGATGTTTGATTGTAAGTTTTAGAGGTAACGATATCCGGAAAAACTTCATGGACCATCTGTTCAACGATTTTAAGCAAAAAGGAATTCATGCTTTTAGAGATGATAGAGAGTTGCCTAAAGGAGAAGCGATATCTCCTCATCTCTTGAAAGCCATCGAAGAATCGAGGTTTTTGATTGTTATCTTCTCCAAAATTACGCTTCTTCATCATGGTGTCTGAGGGAACTTGTCAAAATACTTGAGTGCAAAGAAATGGGCTGGCCTAAACACGAGGTTCAAATTCTCTTCTATGATGTTAAACCTGACGTGGTGAGGAAACAAACTGAGAGCTATGCTGAAGCGCCAAACATCACGTTTCAAAAAGACCAGAGGTCGACAGACAGCTGGAAGGAAGCTTTATCCACGGCGGCTAACTTATCTGGATGGGATCTTGAGGACATGACAAATGGGTAAATTTCTTGTTTTTTGTGTGTATTTATCTTTATGTTAGTTGTTTTCGCATAACCAGTTAATGTTTGTGATGTCTCTACGTAAAGCTTAACTCTCTGTATATGACTTTTTTTTTTCTTGTAATGGTTAACTTTTTAGAGTCCAGGTTCATTGATTGCAGTCCTCAAAGGAAATCTCAATAAAGTAATTGCCGGACCCATACATTTTGGTGAGAACCTTGTTGGCATCATTCCATTTCAAACAAATTAAAGAGTATTTTCACTTTTTGTTGGTGTCAGATAAGGTTAACATGATTGGAATATGTGGTATAAGCGGAATAGGAAAGACAACCCTTGCCAAAGCTATGTATAACTTAATGTATATACACTTTGAGGGAAGTTGCTTTTGTGAAGATGTCAAAGAAGGCACAAAACGACAAGGCCTGATTCAAGTCCAACTGCAAATGATTGGAAAGGTCAAGAAAATAGAAAATTTGAAGATATCAAGTGTTGGTGAAGGAATTATGGTAATAAAGAAGATGATGTCATCAAAGCCGATCCTGCTTGTTTTGGATGATGTGGATGATCATGAGCAGTTAGAAGCACTAGCAAGTTCGCCTGATTGGTTTTTCCCAGGAAGTTTGATTATTTTCACGGGTAAAGATAAACCGTTGTTAAAGAACACATAGATTAGATGAATCCATGCCATGTACTATCTGAGATGAGGATCGATCTCTTGAACTTTTCCGTTCCTATGCCTTTAAAGAAAAAGATTCTTCTATAGAATTCGAAGAAGTTTCTCAGGAAGTTGTGAAATATGTGCAAGGTCACCCCCTGGCCCTCAAAGTGTTAGGACGATTTATAATGAAGAAAACTGTTGTTCAGTGGTAAGTGAACGGACAAGCTTTCAAAGTAATCCTAATGAAACAATATAACGAGAGCTTCGATTAAGTTATGATGGCTAGACCTCCATCAAAAAATATCTTACTTGATATTGCATGTTTTGATTCTTATTGAGAAAACAGGGATTTTTTACAATCGTACTAGATGGCTGTGAACTTCTTTGCAGATACAAATATTAAAGTTCTGGTTATAAGATCATTAATTACGATCTCTAGTTGCCATTCACTTCAAATGCATGACATGATTCAAAGCATTGGCAGAGGGGAATTGTTCGTGAAGATCTATACTGCCAGGGAAACCGATCTAAAGATGTTGATTTGTCTGAAGTTTACGATTATTGAGTGGAAAGAAGGAAGTAATTGGCATGTCATCTTTTTTTCTGCGACAAAACATATAAGTAAAACAATGATATATCTCACCATTTATAAAAATGTTGCATTTTCATGCTTTTGCAGGTAGCAATAACAAGAAGAGTTCAAGTTCTAGTCTTGTTGTTTAGAGAGAATCTAGTCAAAAGTCCACAATAGATTCTACAGTTTTGCACATCAGAAAAAATTGCGGATCCAAAAAATTTATCAAATTGATAAATTTCTTTCTCTTCTTTCTTCAAAAATATTTGAATTGAAGAACTACAATGTGAAGTTCTCAGGAAGTTTGTATTTTTTGTCGAATGAGCTAAGGTTGTTTTGTTGGCATGGATGCCCTTTCACGTACTTTCCTTCAGATTTCTATCCAGAAAACATTGTTGTCATCGACCTCTCCTACAGCATCATAAAACAACTTTGGACAACACCAAAGGTATTTACTTGTTCATACATGTGTATCGGTGTTTGTCACCTAAGAGAATAAAACTAATTGCATTTTTCTATTGATATCAGTGTTTAAGAGGTAAATTCATTAAGCAAGGCACTGTTTGCAGACTAACAACCACCCCCGACTTCTCAGAGATTACAAATCTTGAAGAGCTAGATCTTGAAGGTTGTGTTAATTTGGTTACAGTTCATCCATCAATTGTAATGCTCAAGAGGCTTGTTGTCTTAAATATGGGAGGCTGCGGACGGGCTATTGGGAGTCAGGGATGCTTAAATGTCAACCAATTGCCTGAAGCCTTTTGGTCTAGATGGTGGACTTCAATCCCTGGTTTCATATGGAACGAACAACATCCCCAAAGATCAGTTTCTCCTTAGGCAGTATACTATGTATAAAGTCTCTGCATTTCACCTACTGTCAATTTAGAACAAGTGCCTGAGAAGCATTGGAGGCTTATCATGTCTATGAACTGTCTAAATCCAAAAAGGGAACATTTTACTAGCTTGCTGGAAGTTAGACTCAACTTTCTCATCTAAAAATCATTATGTTTTACTGGTTGCAAGAGAGCTGGAAGTGTTGCCCGAACTTCCCCTATCCTGCACTGGATAAGGCACTATGCACCTCCTTATGGTTCATAAAACGGGAACATGCTGTTACAGTGATCTCAGCAATTGTCCAAAATTGTTCGCGAATCTTGCCATTGATAGCCAGTTGACGATATCGGGGACTCAATGTCTCGACTCATCTATAACTTCCCTAGGCTCTACAAACCGATTTTCTTCTTTCCGTCAGTACGCGGGTATCCAGAATAATGAATGTACAGTGTTACGTTGTCCAGGCAGTTCCATTGAGAGTATGGATATAGTATATCATAGGAATAGCATCCCAGAGTGGTTTACAAATAAAAGTATGGGAAATCATGTAAAGGTTGAATTGCCATCAGATTGGTGTTATGATACGTTTAGGGGATTTGGAACTTGCGTTGTTTTTAAGAGAAAAATCCGTCGCAAATCAATTCGATACTCTATTAAGAACTTTGATGGATCTTCTTTAGGAGGTCGCTACATTGAGGGTGAGCCAATAAGTATCAACGAGTCATATATGGTATGGTTACATTATACGTGGAATACAAGTGAATGGAAGGAAGCAAAGAATGTTGTTACATTCTGTTTGAATGAGGATAATGATGTTGAAGTGAAGGAGTTTGGTGCGAGATTAATTTGTGATGGAGATTTAGAGCAAGACGTCACAAACTCCATCATAACATGGTGGGTCCATGACTTTGTATGGGCCTCGTGGACATATAAGCGTTTGTAATTTTTATTTGTTAGCCACTGTTTAGACACTATTGTTAATGTCCAAAAACTTTTGGTACTTCCCGTTTGAATGGTTAAGTTTAATGTAGTTTTTTGTAGTTATAAATTTAAGTTAAAAATAATAAAATGATTTTTTTTTTCTGTAGTATAACACCACCAGGTCAAACTAATTTATTTGTTGAGTGGTTTAGAGGATATTTTATTTCTTCATTTTCGATCATACTTCTGTTACGATACAATCATGTTTCACAGATTGTTACTCCCTCCGTCTCATTTTTATTGTTCACGTTTTCATTTTGGGATGTCCCAATTTAATTGCCCAATACTAAAAATAAATAGGGAAGTTTGATCAAGTTTACTATATTACCCTTGTTTAAATATATTACAAACATTTAAAAGAAGACTTTAATTAATGGGTAAAACTGTCATTCTGTCAAAAAGTAAGAAAAAGAAAGCAGTAGTAAATGCACTTTTTTGTCGAGGGACAATAATTTTGGGACGGAGGGAGTATTAAATAAATATCAGACGGACGCGTATTGCGGCGGAGCCAACTCATGTTCAAATTATTTTCAGTATAGTAAGCAAGCAAATAGACGGGAATTCCAGAAGTGATTGCTCCATGTTAGAAAGTGACTTAAACTTTAAGGTTTGTTTCATAAATTCGTTTTTGGATTGACATTAGTTTTTTTGGTATGTTTCCTAATTTGAGTTGTTTAGATTTGATAAGTTAGGTCATGGTTTGCTATAAATAGAGGCCAATGATAAGAATTCTTTGTATATTTTGGAATTAGAGTTGATATTTTGAATAAAGCTTCCAGCTTCCGCATCATTTTTGAAATTTTGATTGTTTGTTTCGTCTTTGATACCATACAAGTAGTTATACCAAGCTAGGTCGTTTAAAACATCTAAAGAAGAAAAAAAAATGGGTTTGGATTTGTTTTAAAGTCGGGGATCGTCAAGTTTTGTTCGTGTACGTAAGGCCGTCAAGAATCGCCGAGAAAACTCGACAAGTTTTGTTCTTTGTACACAGTAATTTAAGGGCTTTTAGCATACCAAACTACCATCATAGTTAAGCATTCCAAATGTACATCATGCTATTGGAAAAAATAATTTAAGGCTTTCATTTGATAACAGCAGAAAGTAATATCATCGCCAAGAGAGAAGTATATACATCAAGCTATTTTGGAAGCGAAATTAGGTTCATAAGGATGTTGCCTCAGATCTGGGACTTTCCACGTACAAACCAGTTTGCAGCTGTGTTTCAACGTGGTCGTGGACAAGTCCAATTTTTTTATCTAGCGGTAAGACTTTTCCCTCTTTACCAAATAATCTTCCTTGCAAGGCTAACGAGTTGATGTTACTGAGACTTTATGGTCATGCATTTTAGGACCGCTGTGATAAAAAACTAAACCAGAACTGCCCAAAATATGAAACGCTTTCCTTATTTTAGAAATTAGTTCAAGAAAGTATTATCTAATTAACAGCCTATATCCAGACAAACCTGTTCTGGCCGCGCCATAAGTGAAGGCAATTCTGTTTTGCACAGAACATGTATACTTTAGTCACGTATATTGTGTGTTTTATTCATAATGTTCCATATGCGTTCGTCAGATTTCGCAGCAGCTACTAAAAGAGGCTATGGATTTTCTTATATAACCAGTTTAATTATCAGCCTTACTAATATTTGAGGTAAGTTATTCTCAAATTGCTTATTCAAAATGACTTAGTTCATTCTAATTGATAACTTGGAAAAGAAATCTTGAACACCCTTAAAACTGCTTAAAGAGGTTGCCTATATAACCTTATATATCTTATGCAGATTTATACACTAGATTCAAGATGAAAACTTTCTTTATGATCATCAGAGAGCATCATTTTTAGTGCAAGCATAGTTGTTACAGAAAATGTAGAATACGTGAGAGATCATAATGAACTTATCCCCATTCTGTAGCGGCTGCTAATTCGTGCATAGAGCAACGATGATGAATTTTGGAACTATATGCAATAATTGGGCTCAAATCACATTGCTATAGTATAATTCTATAAAAGACATGGTAAATACAAGTAATAAGATGAGTTATAGTTTTGTTCTTACACCGTCGTATATCATAGGAATAAATTAGGTGAAGATATTCCCTCTAGTGATCTCAAACATGATAAATCTGTTATCTTTATTGTGAGATTAAATAAATAAGTAGGCTTCATGAATTTCATTAAAAGAAAAACTTTTATACATTTATCTTAATTGTGATTGATCATGATCTATCAAGTTACCTTTAACTTGAGAGAATCTTGATCCGCAAAAATAACAAAAGTATCTTAAGAATGTTTAATTTTTATATTCATGAAATATTTACATATTAATAATCGTCGGTCTTATCGGTTAACTCGATAACCCATAAGATAAATAACGGCATAGACACGACCCGACCCGATAACAATATCGGGTTGTCGGGTTTGAGTCGAACCAACCCAACAAGATTTTTTAACCCGATTTAACCAAACCCGATAAGCCTTATCGGGTTCGGGTTCGGGTTGGATCAACCCGACACACCCCTAACTATAATTGAAAACGAAATTATTATGATAAGGCACATCAGTAAATGAACATGATGATAAGAATCTAATTTGAGATAACTAATCTCTCTAAGAAATGATATTTATTTACTAAATGATTCAATCAAAGTAGCAAACCAAAAAAGAAATGTCAAAAGTAATGCAAACTACGTACCATGGACATGGTTACTATTCTATCCACTAGCACCTACGTATATGGATTTGCATGGAATGGTAAACTTACACTTACATACGGAGTATGAGAAATGTCAAAGTTGTGGATGAAGACTGTTTTCTTTTTTTATCTTTTTTTTCTTTTTTGTGGTTGGCATTTATTATTAGTAAGACTAAAAGATATAAAAAAAGTCAGAAAAAAATACAGAACTTAATATTAATACGTGTTTCTTTGTTTTTCTTCTTTCAGAATTTCATCTTAATCCAGGATTCAAAAGAAATTACACAGTAGAACCCAACTGGTCAAAAGAGAAATAAAAAAAAATCCTTTTTGCCATTATTGCCGCATTCAATTATCAAGTAAACAAATCTGTTTGACTTTGTTATAACTATAACTGATGACCATTTTGCCATTTGTATATATAATCTGTATAACGAAAAACAGAAGGTTAGTATCTAAGAACTGAGTTTGCAACTCGATACTAAAATAGACTCGAATGGTATGTTTAGATACTTAATTTAACCTGAGTCAAGAAGTGTATGTGAGAAGAATTATCATAACGTGGTGAAGTTGCATTATTCATATTCACTTTATTTGCTTCTATCCCCCCCCCCACCCCCCCCCCCCCCCCCCCCCCCACGTCAACCATTCAAAGAATCGTAAGTCTATCTTTACACTTTTCATTTGTTTATTATCTGATCCTGGCTAGCTCATTTCTATACTAGGAAATCATGTATTGTTGTAAATTTTGCTTAATCCCATAAACTTAAAAATAGTTTACAGTCACATAAACTCTTTTTTTAATAAATGATGCATGTTACTATCACTAAATGCTTATATATTCCTTACTCAATTTGCTTTATGTACTGTCCACATGGTACAGTATTTTTTTTAGTACACTACTACTTTTTTTTTCCCCAAATTCTTGCATGTAATTAACAATAAAGTCCTCTACAACAGGCACAGATATCTCTTCATATTTGCATGCAAGGAGCATTGCTGTCACTCCAACCCAGAGACGGAGCCAGGAATTTGGATTAGGAGGGGCCCATTTTTTTTCGATAGTAACATACAATTTTTTGTTTTAGAAGTTGAATTGAATTTTGCAACGTGTGACTTACGGGTTCACTGATATATTTTCTGTAGTAACCCATAGTTACTTGATCAGTTGAGAAAATAAAAAAAGGGGAAAAAGTTGGGGTAAATGGTAGCAAAGATGGTTCAATCAAAAAGGGGACTAATATACTAATATTTTAAAGATAACTAAATTGGTAAATTATAAAGTGAAGGGGTAAAAATGAAACTTCTTAATAAAGTACTCCGTACATACCGACAATAAAATACTCACTAATATTTTTTGGGTTTCTAACTCATCATCTTCCTCGTAAATAACACAGGCGACACACAGCTTGAGATCTGCAATATCATACTCCTCCTCCCATTTTATTGTCTACGTTTCTTGTTTGGATGTTCCCCATTAATTGTCCACTACTAAAAAAAGATGGAGGGAAGTTTGATCAAGTTTACTATATTACCTTTGTTTGAAATTATTATTACAAACTTTAAAGAAGACTTAAATTAATTACCTAAGGGTAAAACTGTCTTTCTGTCAAAAAGTAAGAAAGATAAAGCAGTAATAAATGCATTTTTCTTAAACTGTGTGTTTTTTGTCGGGGGACAATAATTTTGGGACGGAGGGAGTATAAGTTTGTATTGACATGTAGCCAGGCGACACACAGCTTGAGATCTGCAATATCATACGTTCTTTTTGCCTAGTTAGATCAGTGAAATGAGAATTTTAAACACTTTCTGGACAGTTCAAAATAAGCTTCTGAAAGACCAATATGGTATCTTCATTAACGTTGGAATTGGAATTTAAACACTTACTTGACAGTTCATATCAGTGAGAAATTGGAATTTAAACACTTACTTGACAGTTCAAATTGACAACTTTTTCGTGGTTAATTATTATAGATTTACAGTAGCTTAAACGTAGATACATATTGTAGATACTTATAAAGTTTTCGATGAAGACTTTGTCTTCTTTTTTCTTTGTTTCTTTTTCATGGTTGGCATTTATTTATTATTAATATTAAGAAATAAAGTACATACAAAGCAAGAAAATACAAACACAAAAGACGATACATTTTGTATTCTTCCTTCAAAATTTCATCTATAATCCAATTCCATACAAAAAGAATCTAACGTTACCCATCAAACTTTGGCAGATGATATACATAAGATGATATATGTATTTTTTAAAACGCACGTTGGGGGGTTATAATTTTAATTTTTTTCATTTTAACACCCCTAAAGGCTTGAAGTAAATTTACTCATTCTCCCAATCTTATGAAATGTTTCATTTTACCCCTAACGGCTAGTATTTATAAATAAAAAAAAAAATAATTCTTTATAACCCCCTATAAACGGCTGATTATTTTTGAAAGTAAATTTATTTTACCCCCTCACTCAACTCAACTATATTTACAAACACATTACCAAATACAAAATCACATACAAATTCACTCACCTTCAATACACACATACATCTTTTTAGCAATAAAAAAAATGTCTGAAATTTGCCCAACAACAGTTTTCGATGAATCTCCACACCGGTCGATGACAGCCGGAAACAATTTCAACAATACCAACAAGAACAACAGAAAGCTTTTTTCCGATGGCAACAATCCAAATCCTAAACCGTGATTTAGATAATCTACAACAAAACCCACCATCTAATCCCAACTCATAATCATCCCAAACACCACCACACAACCTCAACAAGTTATTCGCCAAAAAAAGCGATCGTAAGAAAACTAAAGCCCGAAGGGGAAAACATGTTGAAGACGAGCCCAAGACGGTAGCACATCGGGCTCGTTGGCTACCGTTCGAAGAAAGAAATCGCTTGCAACAGTTACTGCCTGTTCCGAATATAATAAACGGAGGTCCCCAAAGCATGACACATTTTGGTGAACGGTTTTGAACAGATTTCAATTCGAAAAAATTTTCAAAACCGTACGAAGGTTATGTTACTAGTAATATGGCATACGTTGAATGCCAATTGGCCAAAAGTTCCACGCCGCGTAAAACCCCCCACAATACCCACCACAAACCAAAACGGCCAAACGTTAGGGGAAAAGTGGCGAAAAAGATAGGATTATTTGAAACAGGCGTCAAAGTGATAGTACCGTTTACGAGCATGAGAGGGTCGCGATTTCTCAAGAAGATGCTTGGGGCCGTTTTTAGATTCCACCCGAAAAGGTAACGCACCCGAACAAGTTGACTAAACCGAGACGTCATTTTACCCCCCTCACTCAACTCACTATATATACAACACATTACCAAATACAAATTCACATACAAATTCACCACTCTTCAAATACAAATATACATCTTTTTAGCAATAAAAAAAATGTCCGAATTTCCCAACAACGGTTTTATGAATCTCCTCACCGGGTCGATGACGCCGGAACAGTTTCAACAATACCAACAAGAACAACAACAAGCTTTTTTCCGATGGCACACTAATGCGGTTGGAGGAGTTGATGTTTCTAGCTACTAGCACCAAGGATTTGGACGACGACGCCTATTGGATCAAGAAGCAAAAACAATTAATCAAAAACAAAATGAGAAATGATTTGGGCGACGAGGACGACGAAGACGAGTAGTTTTTTTTTCGTAACGTTTTTTTTTCGTAATGTTTTTTTTTCGTAATGTTTTTTTTATTTCGTAATGTTTTTTTTTAATTTCGTAATGTGTTTTTTTTATGTAATTTGTATGTTTAATTATGAATGAAATGGTTAGTTTGTTAAAATAATGAAATAATTGTTTAGGGGGTTTTATGAAAATAAAGAGGTGAGTGGTGTTATTTGGTGTTATGATTAGGGGAGTGGTGTTGGTGTTGGTGTTATGCTGATGTGGCGCTGACGTGGCAGTCAAAAAATGGTGTTACTACATCTGGGGCTCTAAGGGGAGTGGTGTTGGTGTTGGTGTTGGTGTTGGTGTTATGCTGATGTGACGGCAAAAATATGGTGTTATGGTGTTACTACACCTAGGGCTCTTAAGATGATATAAGCTGGAGACTTCTTATTGTATATACGCTGAACTTAGAGGTCCACAGCGAAAAATATTAGTAAGGACTTCCTTGTGGATATATGAAGCTAGCATGGCAGGTGGATTATGGTCAAATGAAGTAGCTCTTAATTAGCATGGACAAAGTAATAGATAAATTGAGGCCATTGTCGAATATTACACTTTAATGATTTCTTATAGTTATAATAAGTTATATGACGTATTTTATACTCTCTACCTAATCTAGCCCATAAGGATTATATGGTTGAGTTTTTGGAGAAGATTGTTAGAGATGAACGTTTTTAGAAAAGATAAGAGGATTCTTTATTGAAGTTCTGAAAATGGTCGTAACAAATTCATAGAATGAGAGGTCAACGTATTCAGCTTCTTGAATCACAAAGCTAAAAGCAAACGTCTGGTGGAATACACAAATGTATAGCTCTGAAAGAGTTTGTTGTTCGTTTACTAACTACCAATTATTTACCATGCTTGCATCAAACTTTCAGGTTATATATTCAAGTCCCTACATCCGTATGGTTGTGTGCGAGCATAGGGGAAGATCGTTGCGGACCAGCTTAATGTGATATGGTAATACTTTGACCAACTCATATTATTCATATATTTCATGTTCGAGTGTAGGAAAGGTAAAGGTAGGACATACCTCACCTAAGGTGGAAGTCACCAAGTTTGATCATCACTTACAAATAGACCTTTATATTGCCTTACTAACCCTATTTTTATTGGTGTAAATGCTTTGATATATAGACGACTCTTTGTAAAAACATTATTATTATTGGTGGCAATTATAACATCTACTTATTAACAGGTCGATTGAGATGTCTTTTCAGCTTAAAGGACATAAAGTTCGACCAAGTTTTTTTATACAACTTTTAAAATCATTAATTCAAACATTTATATTATTATAGTATTAGTGGAAAAAGCATAAACTCCACATACATGGAAATCACAATCTCTTAGGCGTTTGGGTTATGTGATAAGCATCTTTTCGTATTCTATATGATATGTTTGATTCTAGGTGACGATGTATACCCAATTACCGAAAAATAAAAAAAGCTTATATGAAGGATAAATGCAATCCAAACTTAGGGTCGAGACGCTATAAGTTACCCAACAACCAAAGATTGTTAATGAGTGTCATTTGTAACTTTGTTATCTTTATTTGTATGGTATGGTCACGAGAAACCAATAATTAGTATTTATGGTATTGTCATTTCAATTTAGGATCGTTTCCCTATACCAACGATCGATGAACTGTTAGACGAATTACATGGTGCAACGATTTTCTCAAAAATCGACTTGCGATCGGGCTACCACCAAATCCGAGTGGCAAAAGAAGATATACACAAAACCGCCTTCCGAACGACTGATGGTCACTATGAATTTCTTGTAATGCCATTTGGGCTTACAAACGCACCATCAACCTTTCAATCCGCTATGAACGACATCTTCCGACCCGTCCTCCGCAAGTTTGTTTTGGTCTTCTTTGACGATATACTTGTCTACAGTCCAACTGAAGAAGCTCACTTTAAGCACCTACAACACGTCCTAGAAACGTTGCACAAGAATGCATTCCACGCCAAACCATCTAAGTGCACTTTCGGGGTTCAGCGTCTTGCATTCTTAGGCCATATTATTTCAGCACAAGGTGTGGAACCCGAGCCGGAGAAAATCGAAGCTATACAATCATGGCCGAAACCGCGTTCCATGACCACTCTACGTGCGTTTCTAGGGTTAACGGGTTATT
>BQNB010144212.1:0-13689 GCA_026074375.1 Tanacetum coccineum
TTACTTATTGTATTGGATACACGTGAGGTTTGGACTAGCATTCGGGCGTGCTTGTTTACGTGTTTGTGTGAGCACTGGTAGAGGTGACAACTTAGTCACTCGTTTCTCATTCTTGGTTTCTGTTATTTGCTGGTGACGACGAGGGTATGTTCCTATTTAATTTACATGTCCTTTAAATGTGTTTTATGTATGTTAATTATTGTACTAGACTAGATCTATCCGCTACGCACTCGTATGAGTTAATGGTTAACTTGATTGCTAAATTCCAACATTTGAGTCCAGTAGCTTTCTACTTTAAATACCTTAATATGGTTCCAAATCCATTCTATGGACAATTTAAAACTCAAGGCTGCATAACATCTACAAAGTGGTGCAATTGTTCCTACTAGACTTCCGATAAACTATATTATGAGAATAACTCTGATTGACCACTTATAATCCGATCGACACTCATCGCCAAGTAGAGTAGTGTAAATCATTATCATAATACAGAGATGTATGACAGTGCTAGCAACACATATTACCCCAGAAGCAGAGGTTGAAGCAGAGCAAGTGGTAACAAATTGGGGGCTGCCGGTACCTGCCATGATCCAATGATTTTTCACATGCTGCTTTAGTTTCTCAGCAGTTAATTTTTCAGGTTGTTGCAGCTTTAGGTCCTTTAAAGTGGTTTCATGACCTGCTTGGTATTTCGATTCTAATATCTGTTTGAAGTTTAGAATCGTTAAACCTGAACATGTATGTATTATCATTAAGATGAGTAGCATAATCACATAAAACAATGTTATTCCCTTAACTGCAGCAGTGAAATCAGCCGAATCCCCAATCACACCCGTATATATTTCAATGCAAACATTCACAATCAAGGTGATTACCAAAATATCCAAAGCTATGATGTTTGTGAGAAGTTCCTTGCTATTCATGGTTGCTAAAGAAGGCAAAAAATTCCATCATGGTGTCACATAAAGACATGTTCCGAGCTTTGTATCTGGTCCGAGTGATCACTTCTAGCATTGGATTACTTAAATCCACGGGTAGCTTCATAGCAACAGCTATCACAGTGAGAGAAGCAGCATTCAAAGTGAAGAATTTACAAGGGAACCATAGTTTTCTGTTTTTTAAACCATGTAATAAATCAGCTACCATTGCTAGGATGCAAAACAGAGATGCTACAGCGATGTACATACCAATCCATGGCATAGGTTTGCTGTATTCTGCTGGATGTGAGTTCGGTAATAAGTATCCGCAAGAACGAACTTTCATATTAATTTCGAATTGTGATACAACTCTACTCGTTATAGGTAATAAGTATCCGCTAAACACAAAAACATTAAGTTTGATGTATTAGTCTTATCTAGCCGGCCATTTTGAATTACTACGTAATTAGGATCATAAGGTTGCACAATTGACGAAATGAAATTTGAAGTGACCTTCATGTCGCTTAATTTCAGTGTGACTAACTAAGCAAATTTGAAGTGACCTTCATGTAGCTTAATTTCAGTGTGACGAAATGAAATTTGAAGTGACCTTCATGTCGACTTAATTTCAGTGTGACTAACTAAGCAAATTCCTAATAATTTTGTGTGGTTCTTAGGTCATAGGACGATCGAGGTCCTTGTCACATCCATTTCGATGAAAATAAACGAGATAGAATACTCAGACAAATTTGAAGAAACTACCAAGAAATGCAGACTTCAAAAGCGTGATAGATATTTTTTGGGTATACATGCATGCATTCCTAAGAATAATCTAAAATTCGAAATCAATTCATTAATCTTGGATCTTTGTTCCCGAAAATATTGGATAAGATGAGAACAATATTCTTGAACCAAAGTGATGTAAAACATATGAGGTGAGCAGAAAAACCGAAAAAAATCGAAACTAAACAAAAAAAAAACCGAACTGAAATAACCGACCGAAACCAGAAACCGATGATTAGGTTTTTACTTTTTCAAAAACGAAAAATTCGGTTCGATTTGGTTTCATTTCAAACAATCCGACGGTTTTTTATATTAATAAATTCTATATAATTGACTATATATTAATAAATAAACAAAATAAATCAATTTTAATAAATTCATATTAATTTTTGTGGTTTGACAAATTATAATATCTTTATCTTAACGTTTATATGCGTGTTTTTCATGTGCGTGTTTTACTTGACAATATATCAATACGTATGTAAGAATGATCTGTATTTCACTTGCATTTGTGTGTGTGTGTCATTTATATGTGTGTCATTGTAGAAATTTAAAATACTTATTAGGCTTAGGTTGACAAAATAAATAAGGGGGAATATTAGATACAATTTATTGTAGCTAATTAGCTACAATTCTAGGTTAAAATTATGGGTCACTGAGTACTGTTTGCGGGTCCCTGAATAACGTTTGCGGGTCCCTGAATGATTCCTGGTGTATTTTTAGTGAGGAATTATAGCCAATTGGCTACAATAATTGTAGCCAAGATATCCATAATAATAATAATAATAATAATAATAATAATAATAATAATAATAATAACCAATAATCTACGCAAAACAAGTTTGTTGATATAAATTGTGCACACCCAAATAAAAATGGTCAAAAACCGAAAAACCAAATCGAAAACGATAATAAAACGAAAAAACCAAACCGCCAAAAACCGAACGGTTTCGGTTTTGGATTTTATAAAAACCAAATATTTCGATTTTAGTCAAAAACCAACCCAAACAAACGTAAATAACAAATAATATTGCAAATCATAGGTTACACATGTTGTTGTTGTTGTTTTTGAACCGGAGACAAGTTTTTTAGTACCTTAAAATTGATTCTAATTTACCCATCTTGTTTTTTTTTGTTTTTGTTTTGTTTTTTTTAAAATATTGTTTCTTTTATTTTTATGATTTCGTTTTATATTAATACGGAATGTGCCGGAACAAAAAAAATATAAAGTTTAACAAGTCAAAAGTATTGCATTGACAAAAAGTACGGACATAAAGTGATAAAAAAAACTGTAGTGTACGGAACATAGGGTCAAAGGGGGTGGATGTTGTAGATTTTGTACTTTTTGTTGTCCAGGAATGTACCAATAACACAACCCTTTGAACAGTCTTGTCCTGTTTGGCTGTTGTATTGATTCCTCGCTAGCTCTTCTTTTGAATAACTTATGTTGTACGGTTTGATATAATATATCGAAAGTGAATACGTAATGTGACATATGTTTAACACCAAGGTGTTGGTGATTAATTCTAAGAAGAGGATGAAGATAATCAATGGTTACCAGATATCACTTAAAGTCGTGTAATCACTTTTCAAAGGAAACTATTCGACGATATTGTCCGGGTTACACGAATATCTTCTTGGGATAAAACCAAGTGTTTATTTTTTAATTAGACACAAATCAAGACTCTTTTCGCCTCTAAGTGTTTATGTTTTTATGTCTTTATTTATAGAGATGAATACTCATTCTAGTCAATGGAATTATAAGAAGTAATTAGCTCATTAATCTTCTCATAATTGTCCCTCATTATAGCAACTTATAGCAAATAGTGGTTACATAACCAATTAAATGTGGTCATTAATTACAGTATAATTGCCCTTTAATAGGTAAAAGGCGTTAAAAGTTACTACCTAGAATGAAGATTATCATAAAAAAGACAAGTATGCCATTACTAACAACACATATTACCCCAGAAGCAGAGGTAGTTGCAGAGCAAGCTGTGGTGAACTGAGGGCTGCCGGTTCCTGCCATGATCCAATGGTTTTTCACATGCTGCTTGAGCTTAGCAACAGATAATCTTCCTGGTTGTTGTAACTCTAGGTCCTTCAAAGCAGTTTCGTGACCTGCTTTGTATTTTAATTCTATTATTTGTTTGGACTTTAGAATCGTTAAACCTGAACATGTGTGTATTATGAGCAAGATGAGTAGCATAACCACATAAAGCCATACTACTCCCTTAAATAGAAAACTGTAATAATCATCAGCAAAATATCCATCACTACCGTATATTTTTGATGCAATAAATTCACACTCAAGGTGATCACCAGAATATCCAATGCTATGTATTTGTCGGAGAACGTTCGCTGCTATTCATGGTTGCTAAAGAAGGCAATAAATTCGCCATCATGGTGCACATAAAGACCATGCTTCCGAACTTTGCTATCTGGTCCGCATCACCTAGCATTGGATTACTTAAATCCACAGGTAGCTTCATAGCAACAGCTATCACAGTGAGAGAAGCAGCATTCAAGGTGAATGTTTTACAAGGGAACCATAGTTTTTTGTTTTTTAAACCATGTAATAAATCAGCTACCATTGCTAGGATGCAAAACAAAGAGATGCTACAGCGATGTACATACCAATCCATGGCATAGGTTTGCTGAATTCTGGTGGATATGAGTTCGGTAAGTATTGTTTCGCTAATAAACGAAGTTTCATATTAATTGTCGAATTGTGATTTTACTAAGGACGTTGGTGTATAATGGGTAGGATTTGGTTCTCGGAGGACTTTATAATTACGGAAGCGTTTAGGCACAGGGAGAAGAACATTGAATGACATGCAATTTTAAAAAATCCAGTTCTTAAAGGTTTGTAAGAGTGATGAAATGAAACTTCAAGTAAAAACTTTCAACCAAATTTTGGAAACAATCATTATAATCAGGTCTCGAACTGCAATAGTGATTGCATGCTAACTTATCAGTAATTTAAAAGTCTAATTCGTAATTTTGATATAAAATGAAATTATATACATTAAATATATACACTTTAACATATGTTAAGTTGGTCAAGTATTCAACCAATACTTACTTACATTTTACGTGATGAATAATTTACAGGGCAATTAGAGATGCTCCTATAAATAGTAGGTGTACTTTTGTTTGTCCAGGAGCTACCAATAAACACAACCCTTTGAACTGTCTTGTCCTGTTTTGGCTGTTGTATGATTTACCTCGCTAGTCTTCTTTTGAAAAAACTTATGTGTACGGTTTGAGTATAACTAAATTCCGAAAAAAGTGAATACTGGTAATGTGACATTATTTTATTTAATCACCAAGGGTGTTGGTGATTAATTATAAGAAGAGGGTTGAAAGATAAATAAATGATTACCGGGATATCACTTTAAAGTCTTGTTAATTCCACTTTTCAAAGGAACTATTCGACGATATTGTCATGGTTCACCGAATTATCTCTTAGGGATAAAAAAAGTGTTTATTTTTTAATTAGACACAAATCAAGACTCCTTTCGCTTAATAGTGTGTATGTTTTTTATGTCTCTTTCATGCAGTTGTTATTCTTTATGATAGCAGATGATATTTACTCATTCTAGTCAATGGAATTATAAGAAATTAATTAGCTCAATTAATCTTCTCATAATTGTACCTCATTATAGCAACTTATAGCAAATAGTGGTTACATAACCAATTAAATGTGGTCATTAATTACAGTATAATTGCCCTTTAATAGGTAAAAGGCGTTAAAAGTTATTTGAGTTCAGTTCGAGTGTATTAGCTCGCCGAAGAGTTTAGCTCATTGAAGAAGCTTATTCTCTGAGTGTGTCATCTGATAAGTTAACTCACTCAAGAGATGAACGTGCTGAAAGATACTACTCCCTGATGTGTCTCGCACTTACGAGTTTTTAAATTTATAATAAGGATTATCAGGTTAAGCTAAGAACACATTCAGGCAAATATGACCCTATCGTGTGTAGCTAGTTTGGGTGTGGTAAGCTGAGGTCGTTCAATAGGATTTGAGTAATTTCAATTGCGAAGAATCTATTTAATAACAAGTAACACGAAAGTAGTAAAATGGCTGTCACGTCCCAAATTACCATATAAATAGAAAAAACACGAAATGAATTGATTGCAAATTCAATAGGTTGAAGACAACACTTGTTTGGATTAGTTCATAATATTCGGATTGCTTATTACGAGGATGGTTTTGAAAAATCGATTACAATTTAAGAATATGATGGTGACAAATTCTAATCTTTGATTCTAAAGCATAAAACACACACGTATGATCATAAGAAAATAATCATGCATTAAGCAAAATCAACCAATTCAAGACTTCGTTTATTATAACAAATTTGGATCGTTGGTATTTTTACAAATTGTTAACAATCACACCTAAGTTTCTTTTCAAAATCAAGTTATTTATGAAATGGTCAATACATAAAACAATCATTCATAGACAAATGATTAAAAATTTATAACTAGTTGTGTGAAAATCCCTCTTTCGACCTATGAGATGATCAACAACTAATCAAGCTTGATAAATAAATGTCACAAAAACTCAAGCACAAGTGGGTCTCAAATATAGCATGAAATTGATCAAATAATTAAACATAAGCAAGCCTCATATCAAGTGTAAATAAAACTACTCCATGATGATTTCAATGAAATTCAAAAATCTCAAATCAATCAAGGTAATAACAAACATCTTGAATATAAAAGCTATAATTACCAATGATGGAATTTCAATAAGTAAAGTAAGGGTTCTTTTTAGAGAAACCTTTGGACTCACTAATCGGACTACTAGCTTCTAAATAACCCGGAAAAACGTCCAACACTTGCTCCGAGTACTTGCACTTCTTGTCACGTTTTTTACAGAAGGTTTTGGGTCTTTTAGGAGTGGTAAATGGGAATGGTGTATGGGAGATTGGGATAATGGGGATGAGATGGATGATGAAAGGAGATGATTTTGCCTTACCCCAAGGTGTCTATTTATACATGCACACGCCCTTGGTCATCAAAGTATTGTATTTGGACTCCAAGGGTCTTCATACTACAAAAAGGCTAAAAACTCACCACCAAAGAACGTTATGTTAAACCCCTATCTTTTATGCAAAAAAAATAGTGGGAAGGGAATAAATGGAATTAGGTTTTCTTGAAAAAACCAGTTTTCATAATAGAAATTGTATAAAAGTTGGTTTTTGGGATGCAAACCACTCTTTTTACCATTAAGACACTGGTTGTGTAGGGTAACAACAGTCTGATGTGTTCATACTATTGGGACACCCATTTTTTATAAAAACAACTAGTTTTTTACTCAATTAAAGACATGGGTGTGTAGGTAACAAACATGTCTCTATTTGTTTATGTTAAGACACCAATTTTCTATAAAACAACGGTCTTGTTTTATGTTAATTTATTGGTGTGCTAAAAATTATTCTTAACTTTAAAAAAAACTAATTAAAAACAAAACTTGAATATGATTAAAATATAAGGACTAATACGTACTATACTAAATCAGATTTTAGTAGAGGTGTTGGATTCTTATACTATTATACTTTTAGAATGACGGCTAAGACATATAAGAGATACGTTTACGTCGAAGTCTCTGTCGAGCTATGGATATAAGTCGAGGAAGGCGTTCATGTCTTGGCATTGAAAAACAAGTAAAAGCAAAAACGCATCTTATAAATGGCTAATAGAATATTTATTTTAATACCACGACTAATTGTTTTATTTTTTTTTTTTTACTCAAATTTGGACTTTAAATTATGATTACTCTTTTGTTGTATTACCCGTAGATTTTGATACTCCGTATGTTTTACTTTTTTTATTTGCCTATGAAGTTTTTATACTTTAAATATCATTAAGTATTAAGGAACCATCAACTGTATAATTAATGTCGAATGAGTAGAGAGAGATGTTGGCTTTTTAGATTTAGATATACATGCCCCAAGAGTTTGTTATATATACGTTATAATCAATAAAAGAAACAAATTAGCCGAGAAAGGAAAAAGGTTCATTTACGGCAGGACTTAGGCTTGCAGATGGAATATAACATAAGGTGAAAAAGATTGTCGATCATTGTATATAGTAAGTGTTTCCATTAAGAAAACAAAAAGGAGTTTCGTGTTTTGCTTATTCGAGTTTCGGCTTATTCCAAGTGCTTATTCGTGGTTTATTAGACTTATTCGTTTTGCTTATTTATGGTTTTGGGTCACTTGGACTCTCGGCCCAATAAGCCAAGATTAGTGGTATGTTATCTCGAGCCCTTATTCTGTATATCGATATTTTTTACAAGTTTCTTATTGATTTTGTTATATACAAAAATAATAATATTAATAATGAAACATTAATTGAGAATTTATATCCCAATATTAAATATTAATACTCAATAGAATCTGGGAGTTAGTCAAGTATTTAATTAGTCAATGAGAATTAGTCAAATATGTAACATACATGATATCATTATTAATGTTTAATTAGTTTAAATGAAAATTTAGTGCAATTGTGGAAATCAGATCTTTCTTTGAGTCTGGATGGTAATACTAATTGTACACCATCAAAGTAAGAAAATATATTTAATGGACGGTTTCAATATTAATATTTGTAAACCTTAAATAGGCGGTTGGGTTTTAAACATTGAAATGTAGACTGGTTTCAACTTTGAACCTAATGACCATGATTATGATCTTGTATCCACCAAGCCTTTATGGAGGATGTTATGAGATTATCGGTCATAACTCCTTTTGCCATTAGTTACAACTCGATCATCTTAAGGGACACTCCTCACAGAACAAGGTTGGTTTCTTGAACCCTGGAATGATTACAGCAGATTCATGCTTTTATGAAAAGTGGGCAACCATAGATTACTTAACTCAATCATTGACGGGTTACGAGTTTTATCTTGCACCGTATCTACAACCCCCCCCCCCCCCCCCCCCCCCCCCCCCCCCCCCCCCCCCCCCCCCCCCCCCCAGCCCCCCCCCACACCCACAGGGTACCATATCTTACCATCTTAATTATCATTAAAATATTGTTTATTTGGTTATTGTTTTTTTCCCTAAAACGTGTGTACAAAATGCAGCCGTCATTATGTACTCTTCATAATATGCCCCAAACATGGAACGAGATTTATTTTGAATTCTTAGGGTTCAAACACGAATGAGCAATGTTATATGCTCGCTGGACTTGTGGAGTCGTAAGTATTATCTATTATTTAGTTAAAGATTTCGCATTTGTTTCTATAAATTTTTAACCTCGCATAATATTATTTTCTTTTTAGGGTGTTGGTAGTATGAAGTGGAATTCAATTTTGTGAATCGCCAGCCAGGTGATGGGGAGTGTGGATATTAGTATGAAAGGATGAATGACTTCGTCTGAATATCAAACGAAATTCCAGAACATAGTAAGAGCCTTGTTAATCTTGTATGTTTCTTAACTGCAAATCCTGAAACTTTTAAACGGCCATTCCTAAGTAGCTAAGTTACCTTTCTGTTATTTAGGCTGGTTATTTTGTTTAGAATCGGGCTTTGCTGGGGAGTTGACCAGTTAAATACCTTGCAAAGCTAAAGAAATTAGTTACTAGTATAGTGAATGTTTTAACCAGTTAATTGTTAATTAAGCTCAAACATTGGCTTGGTTTACCTAGCCAGTTCAGTCTTTGTTTAAGAATGTTTCCAGATGATACTTAATCCCTCGATAAGAACAGGAATATACTTAGAAGATTAGATTATATAAGATACCTAATCCCTCGGCGCCGCCCGAAGTAGAAATATCAGTACTTAATATACTTAGTCCCTACATCAGAACACATGTGTAGAAACTGCCTAAGAAAACTATTGCAGTGGAATTCCAATTCTTCTCAGAATTCGCTTTAGTATGCTTTAATCACTCTGGCACAGCCGGAGCACCCCCATTATTTGGAGGTTGTTCTGTAAGGCTTTATAATAGCAAAATAGTGTAACCCTAATGTCAACAACGGATAAAACTGCCATATACATTACTGATGTTTTCATTTATTAAATTAGCTTGTAGGTACCAGTGGAGTAATGAGCGTCCGTTGGTGAAACAAAGAGTTTAACGCGATTCATTGGCGATGGTTTATATTGTGGCGATATTAGACCTAGAATAATTAAATTGATTCTTGTGTTTTTTCTTTATAGTTATTTGTTGAATTCTATTGATTTAATTTGATTTGAATTTTGTATTTGTTTTATGTTAAGCTTAAATGAAAGTTGTCTTTATTTATTTTAATTTGTTGATTTTGACATTTTTGGTCCATCTAACTCAGTTTATATATATTTTCTGTATTTATATTTCTTTATTTTGGTGAGTTAAATTTGTAAATTTTGGAATTTATTAAAGAATTCCAAAAATATTTTTATTTTAAAAAAATGATTAAAAAAAGACAGGTTTTGAGATAAAAACATATCTTTTTAATCTATATAAAGACTGGTTGGATGTTGTTATAAATACATGTTTCAGGAGAACCAGTATGGAGACCAATTGTTAAGGAGACCATTTCTTAAGGAGAGAACCGGTGTCGATTCTTCTTATTGAGACTGGTTGCATAATCGGTTTTTATATGTTTCGATCATGAAGATACCCCCCCCCCCCTCGGAGAGTGGTTACATAACCAATTAAATGTGGTCATTAATTACAGTATAATTGCCCTTTAATAGGTAAAAGGCGTTAAAAGTTACTACCTAGAATGAAGATTATCATAAAAAAGACAAGTATGCCATTACTAACAACACATATTACCCCAGAAGCAGAGGGTAGGTAGTTGCAGAAGAAAGCTGATTTGTGGTGATACATGAGGGCTGCCGGGTTCCTGCAGTTTCCAATGGTTTTTCACATGCTGGCTTGAGTTAGAACAGATAATCTTTATTGGTTAGTTGTAAATACCTAAGGTCCTTAAAGCAGTTTTCGTGACCTGCTTTGTATTTTAATTCTATTATTTGTTTGGACTTTAGAATCGTTAAACCTGAACATGTGTGTATTATGAGCAAGATGAGTAGCATAACCACATAAAGCCATGCTACTCCCTTAAATAGAACATATAATTAAGGTGTAGGATTTGTTCTCGGAGAGACTTATAATTAAGGAAGGGTTTAGGCAAGGGAGAAGAACATGAATGACATGCAATTTTAAAAAATCCAGTTCTTAAAGGTTGTAAGAGTGATGGAAATGAAACTTCAAGTAACCTTTCCAACAAATTTTGGAAACAAATCATTATAATTTTCAATCTCGGAATGCAATTTGTGATTGCTAATGCTTAAACTTATCAGTAATTTAAAAGTCCTAATTCGTTATTTGATATAAAATGAAATTATATACATTAAATTTACGCTTTAAACATATGTTAAGTGGTCAGTATTAACAATACGTCCATAACATCGTATGTATAATTACAGGCATTTGAGAACGTCCTAATAAATAGTTAGGCTGTATTTTTGTTGTCCAGGAGCGTACCAAAAACACAACCCTTTTTGAACAGTTCCTTTGTCTCTGTTTGGTGTTGTACAAATGATCCTCGCTTAGCTCTTCTTTTGTATAACTTTATGTTGTACGGTTTGACTATAACTAAATTCCGAAAAAGTGGAAATCGGTAATGTGACATTATTTTAACACCAAGGGTGTTGGTGATTAATTCTAAGAAGAGGGTGAAGATAATCAATGGTTACCGGATATCACTTAAAGTTGTGTAATCACTTTTCAAAGGAAACTATTCGACGATATTGTCCGGGTTACACGATATTCTCATGCAGTTGTTAATCTTTATTGATAGAGATGAATACTCATTCTAGTCAATGGAATTATAAGAATTAATTAGCTCATTAATCTTCTTATAATTGTCCCTCATTATAGCAACTTATAGCAAATAGTGGTTACATAACCAATTAAATGTGGTTATTAATTACAGTATAATTGCCCTTTAATAGGTAAAAGGCGTTAAAAGTTATTTGAGTTCAGTTCGAGTGTATTAGCTCGCTGAAGAGTTTAGCTCACTGAAGAAGCTTATTCTCTGAGTGTGTCATCTGATAAGTTCACTCACTCAAGAGATGAACTTGCTGAAAGATACTACTCTCTGATGTGTCTCGCACTACGAGTTTTAAATTTATAATAAGGATTATCAGGTAAAGCTAAGAACACATTCGGGCAAATATGACCCTATCGTGTGTAGCTAGTTTGGGTGTGGTAAGCTGAGGTCGTTCAATAGGATTTGAGTAATTTCAATTGCGAAGAATCTATGTAATAACAAGTAACACGAAAGTAGTAAAATGGCTGTCACGTCCCAAATTACCATATAAATAGAAAAAACACGAAAATGAATATGATGCAAATTCAATAGGTTGAAGACAACACTTGTTTGGATTAGTTCATAATATTCGGATTGCTTATTACGAGGATGGTTTTGACAAATCGATTACAATTTAAGAATATGATGGTGACAAATTCTAATCTTTGATTCTAAAGCATAAAACACACACGTATAAATCCCAAGAGAATGTATTCCCCATCAAGTAATTTCTATGAGCTTTTGCACTTAGGGGTTCAATAACTTCAACTTCATCTTCAACAATATTCAAACATTCCTTGAGTTCAGCCTTTTCTGCATCATCATCATCTAGCTTCTGTTTCTTGGCCCTTTCTTCATCATCAGTTTTTCTTCCTCTTTTTCTGCCAAGTGACTTCTTTCTACCTCCACCTGCTTTCTTTGCACTTTCCTTTTCTGAAAGGGCCTTTCTTCACACGATCTTGGGCTTCCAGAAATAAAATAGCCCGTTCTTCAATACTTGGGCCTGCATCACACTTTAACATATGTTAAGTGGTCACGTATTAACAATACTTACATACATACGTATGAATAATTACAGGCAATTAGAGAGTCCTATAAATAGTGAACGTGTTTTTTAGTCAAGAATGCAACAAAGGAAATGGTCTTGCTACAATTTCGGTCAAGAGCCGTTAAGATTATTCCACTTCTGCTTACTATTCTTCGGAGAATATTGGAGAGAAAGTGGGTGGACTATTTCAATAAAATGGCCTTGCATGCCAAGTTCATGCATGAGAAAAACTAACACAACTAAACCCACGTAGCCATCCATGTATTGAGTCCTATATTATTTTTTTGGTGCAAGGTGAACAAGTATTATTAATTACCAAATTTTTTACAACAAATAGCTGAAAATCAGACATGCCTGAGATTTAGAGAAAAAAAACAGATACAACTTGATGAAACAGTAACAATCCATAAGTCTGTCACCAAAGAAACAGTAATATTTTTTTGTGTCCTATATTATTATAAATAGCATGAGATGGAAGAGAGTTAGGGAGCCTAAACCAACTTCCACATTGTAAACAAAGAATAGAGTCGGTGTGCAATTTTGTTTTAGAGAGAAACTATTAATACAAAGAATCACTTCCCCAAAACATATTGTGTTCCCATCTTCATTTACTAATCTTTCACCCTCTAACCCGAAACAGATTATAAAAGTGTGGTAAAGAAATGAGAAAGGAGTGGTGGTGAGCGTAATTATATTCATCCAGGTCAACACTCTCGATTCTCACCATCTACTTAAGCCGAACATTGTCGTCATAATTATAACGAGAACCTAAATAAATTAGAAAATAACTAAAATATCTAATTTCTAGTTTATTAATTCCTTGAATAATCCTCTTGGCTAAGCTCATCAATGTTGGTGTCGTAGGAAATAATGATTGATTCGGTGATTCGATACATTGAATTGGCGCAAATAGACCTGTATTGTTGAACCATTGCAGAATCAATCCTGCTGTATTCACTTCAGGAGCATGATTCTTCAGATTGTTTCCAATCCATTTGTTGGAGACTTCAACTTCTACCCACAACTTCTGAAGTCTAATACAAATGATAAGGAATTCGAATTTGAAATTCTGGATGACAATCTTGGTCTTGCGGCTACTAACTGAGAATGGTATGCTGCTCTGCTTC
>BQNB010144214.1:0-16886 GCA_026074375.1 Tanacetum coccineum
ATCTCCTCATGTTCACGTCTACCTTCATCAATGAATTTAGCCAATATTTCTTCCATAGTTAACCTCCTCATAGGGTAATTGAACGGGTAAGGAGGCTCCCTGAAAATGGTACCTGAAAAGAAAGACATAAATCAAAGTAAAACTATTCTAGAAAACTAAACGAGAAAGCTAACTAAAGCTGCTATTGTATCAGACAGTCAATATGTCGTATTCAGTAAACTGGATATGCCGTATTGATGTTTGATGTCGAATACGCTGTATTCACAAAAAATGGATACGCCGTATCGACTAATGACAACAGACAGTAGAAAAACAAAACTAAATTTATACTAAAAAAATACCAATAAAAACAAGAAATTAAACAATCGCACTCCCCGGCAACGGCGCCAAAAACTTGATGTGTTGTTATGTGGTGTATATTTTTATGATTTAATTTTTAAATTTATATTTTGTCGACTTAACCAAAAACAACACTTTAATGGGCAGTGTACCCGGTCGGTGGTAGATTCGTGGTAAGTAGGGTGTCGAACACTTGAAGCGAGGTTAAATCTCTCAATTTATTTATATTTTGGTTATCTAATCTATGTTAATTCTAATCTAAGTCAAACCTATGCTAATCCTATGTTAGTTCTAATCCTAATTCTAACAGGTAAAAGGGGGTTTCAGCCTGAGAGACTGGCACGGGTTTGGTTGGTGACTATAATCAATTCAAGGACACCTTTAACCATCCGAGCAAATAATAGAAGATAAAAGAGCGTCGAGCTTATATAGAAATTTGTATTAGCCATCATTAATCTGATTAGAAGTTGGTTTGTTTATTCGGTGCAATGATTACTTATCTCGAAGAGGCATATCATTCATAGATTTAGGCGGGACTTCATTCTAAGACCTAGACACATTAATTCTGTAACAATTAAAGCATCTGCATAAAGCATCCTTATATATTGATTATAATTCATCTAAAGGACGACACCGTGTATGTCATACGAACCCTAGCTCATAGAGACTTTACCCACTTACTGCTAAACGGTAATTTATGTTAGGTGGTAGTCCACAATCCAAACTATACCAATAATCAGAACTTATTAGTTAGTACTAAGCCACTACCTTCTACGGTACAACTAGTTTAATCAGGCAAGCAGGACGTTATTAGTGATCCTATTTGTTCCACCTATACGCATTACTATATGGAGAGTTATCTTGGACTCTTAGCCTACGCCTAAACAACACCGAAGTTGCAGCGTATTAAATATGTAGAACTAGACCCAGTTGCATGATAGGTCGCATACTTAAGCATGTAAACAAGTATCATGTGATAAACATAATCAATAAAATAATGATAAATTAAGCAATCAAGATATAAACAAAACAAAACATTCAGATCTTCATATTAATGGATAATTCTCAAAGGTATTAGCCTTCAAATATCATATTTAATACAAGAGTAATTGTTTTAGCCAAGGTAAACTAACCGACTTAACGAATGATATCAAAAACTGAACGATTACAAAAGTATAAGAAATTACACGTTGTCTTCTATGGATTGGAATGCGTTGCAAGACCTCTTCTGCTCTTTTTCTCCTCTGAAATTCGACTTTTGTGGGTTAGGTATCGAGAATATGATTTTGCACACATAAAACTCATTTTTTAGTTTTGTATTTATAGGGTCTGGAGTCGGTGTCGATACGGCGTATCCAAGGTTTTGGATACGGCGTATTGGAGTTTCTTGGAGTAGGGATCACTCCAGAATATTTTATTCCCATATAGCTTGAATACAGCGTATTGCCTTTCCTGGATACGCCGTATTGGACTTGTTTCCTTTGTGGTCTTTGGTGAGTCCAGGCATAGATACGCCGTATCTTCCTTTATGGATACGGCGTATTGGTTGTCAGAGTTAATTACATAGGATAAATGATGCTATAAAATAAAAGTTATTTGATGTCATCAGTTGTATAAACGAACGAGTCATGTCAAAATTTTGTAAAAATCCTATACTTAGAAAATATTGTGAAAACTTATTTTGTGCTGATTCGGTTAAAGGACGAAACGTGACTTTTAATAAACTTTAAGTGTCGAGATTTAACGATCAAATGTGGTTATGTTAAAATGATAAGGTTTTATAATTACCCTTTTGATCTGATAAAGAGACGAAAATAATAAAATATTATTATTTGATTATTATAAATATATTCAAGTATATGTATACTTTAACATTGCGGAGATGTTTATTCTTTTATTTTCGATCTTTGAACTCCCACTTATTTCTCGTTAGATTTTTTTGGATTGTTTGATCGTTTGTCCCGTTTCAACGATGATCGATGTTTTGGATAAATGATGTTGATTTCACACTTAGCCCAAGTGTTTTGAGTCTTTTATAATTGTACACACAACCAATAATATGATGATACCTATTGGTGAAAGTAACATTTTTGGTTTATGAGATAATGGTTTTGGTAAAAGATAACGGTTTTGTTATGAGATAACGGTTTTGGTAAAAGATAAAATTTTTGTTATGAGATAACGGTATTGGTAAAAGATAACGGTTTTGTATGGAACACGGTTTTGAGATAAAAAGTAAAGGATTTGTGATAAGGAAAGAGGTCCTTGTAACTGGATTGAGAATCTTGGTATGAGTAAAGACGAATATTTGTACAATAAGACAACTTTGTAGAAACATTAATAAAGTGTCGTAAATGATTAGGTCGTGGTCGGATACTATTGTGCATGATATAAGGTTGAAATGGGATTTTGGGATGAAAATGAGGAATTTGGGTGAGTAAAGACGAACACTTATACAATAAGATAATTCTGTACGAGTATTAATAAAGTGAGTATATATTAGGTCGTTGTCGGGTACCATTGTGCGCTTGCGTAGAGATTGTTTGTGCTTTGCCTGGTCTGAGATTGTGCGGTTACTTTTGATTGCTGATTGAGGTGAGTTCTCGTAGCCCTATTTTTACTGTTTTTCCGTTGGGGGAAAATGATACTCAAATGTGTTTTGAAATGTTTTTGAATTGATTAGTGCGAAATGTGGTTTTGTTTTTGGGACAAGATATGTGCTTATGACTGCTATGTGAATATTATGTGTTGCATGATTGTTTGGATCGGATGGGTACGCCTACTCAGTATCTGTGTGATTATTAGAGCGGATGGGTACGCCTACCCCGGTTTGTGTGTGGTCCTGCCCTAATTTTAGTGCTCCAGCTGGTAGGCATTTTAGGTGCGTAAGTGACATATGGTTATTGATTAGCGGTGATGCTAAGGTTGTTTGCATATATTCACTGTCATATAGCACTATTGTCCATTGTTTGAAATATTGGCACAGCTTTTGGGTTTAAGGTCAAACCTACGAGCTCACCAACATTATTGTTGACGTTTTCGAGTATCATTTTCAGGTGTGTCAAATCAAAGGTATATGAATGATATTGGAAGAGCAATGGTGTAACCCAAGGGAACTGGGTCGAGATGGGTTTTGATTATTTGGTTTTGTCAAGTTTTAACTTGTAAACTTTATGTAAATCCAAGTTTTATTATTGTAAATTGTAAAGTGTATGATCTTGTATCGTGTGCGATGAACGTTATCATCGCATCCCGTGTTTCCGCCACTGACGGGGGGTGACAGAATGGTATTAAGAGCCAAGGTTATAGAGAATGCCGGTTTTTATAAAATAAAATAAAAAGCGCAACTATAACCAAAAAGTGAAGTCTATTTTTAGTAAAACCTCGAACATGGCGAAAGTCAAATAGTCCGAGCAGTTCATGATATTTGTCTTAAATTACGCATAGCCTGATCAACTATGCTTAATTCATAAAGGACTAGGAAATGATGGGGTTAGTTTTCTAAAGTTATGTTAGAGGAGGGAATAGATATGTGAGTAATATGACCACCTGGCAGCGTTTTTTGATTGATTGATGTCGTCCCAATGGGGGGGGTGGGGGGCCCCCCCGTGCTTGCCTTAGAGTTATGCATGTTGCTTGAGAGTTTTAGTGGAAATGTCGCAGGTAGTGACATAAATTAAGGATATGCTTTTTGTAGATTATGTGCTATATGTGACGACCAGAAGTGCCTGTTCGGTATCGAACCTGGTCGGTGTTTGGTATGTGCCTAAATACACATACCTTTGACCTTTAAAATCGGATTTAAATGACCAAAAACGTACCAAATATACATTGTATTCGTATGTTTTCATTTATATTGTGCAAGAAACGGATATCCGACAAAAGGACGAAAATCAAACCAAAAACGACAAAACCGAGCACGAAATGGAAGAGCGTGATAAAGTCAAAGCCAAATGGTCAACAAAGTCAAAGTCCAAGTCAGCCCCGATAAAAGTCAAAGTCAAAGATGGAGCCAAAACCAAAGAAAAACTTAATGGGCCAACCCGCACCCATCTAATGGGCTGGGACAGCCCATTAAGCTTTTATAATTCAAGACTTATAAGCCTTTTAATTTGAAAATGGCCCATTCCTTTTATACAATAGACCGGCCTAAATATCAAACCATAAGCCCAAGTCACCTTAACTGCTGTTAACTATTTCAACCCTTAACACCAACTTTGTTAGTCCTTTAAGGACTAACTGTGCAACAACACAATACACCTTGAGGGGTTTTTTCTGCCACGTCCCAAAAGTTTATTACACCACATGGACTTTGATTGCAAACAAACATATAACATTCAAGACTGTTTTTGCCATTTCTTCAAAAATCTTTACCATGCACCTTATAACTCTAAATTTCCCGCCAATAACAAACCCCCCACACAGTTCACCATCCCTTGTCTACCTTTTAATTTGTTCACCTATCCATACCTTTCAACTCTCATACCTCACCCCACCTCCCCCCCCCCAATTAAGCCCTTTTATGGCCCCCAAAGAACCTTGCAATCCATTAAGCAACATCATTGGATAAGGAAATTATGGTTTGATCACGCTTAGATTAAGGGCTTGGGACAAAGGCAATTCAATGGCTAAGATGGACTTATGGTTTTTACTCTCACAACAAGCACACCAGCTGAGTCTCTCACCAAAGAAACACATTTGAAGACCTCAAGCTTTTAGTATAAGTAGTAGACTAGCATTTCATTTTCAAGGGTCGAATTTTGTTTAGAAGGCAAAAGCTTGTAAACCTAAATTTGTACCATTTTAATAATGTCATTTCAATACATTATCATTTAAATTTTCTTGTCATTTTAATTTCTGTCTTTTAATACTTGCAATTTAATTTTATGCATTTTTAAGCTTTTCTTTAATACTTGTCATTTAAGTTTATTGTCTTTAAATACTGTTCTTTAAGCTTTTGTATAAGCTCTTGATTCACTCAAAAGCTTATATAAACATTTGCCAAGTATTCTATCTAAAAAATCACAAAAAAGCTCACCCCTAAATTACCTCAGCTTATTAGAAGAAAAGCCAAACTTGGAAGGGCTTTTTAAGACCTCACTAGCTTGTCTTTGACAAGCTAGAGCTTGTAGATTGTCTTATTAGCCCTGTTTTGAGCAAGGGCTTGGTAAGTTTCTCATATTCTCATTTTTGCTTATTTACTATTCATTTGCTTATTTATGCTTTTTCTCGCCTGTTCATGTTGTTTCATAGCTTTCATGCCCTTTAGTTAAGTTTTATTCAAAACTGTCTTAAATTGTCCATAAACTGCTTATTGCTATTTGGCTTATTTTAGTGCTTATACCTGTGTGCTTTGTGCTTATTTGTGCTTGACTTTGTTTCATTGCCATCTGTTTTCAAAAATCTTTTGCTTAAATCATCAAAATCAGTTTTAAAAAGGTATTTCAAAAAGTTAAAGGGGTGTTTGGCATAAGAAGGTAAAGTGGGTCAAAACAGGTTAAAAACTATTGGGTCACTTGGCATAGATATACAAGCAATTCTTATGCGATTTTGTAAGCTATTTTCAAGGTTTTAAGTCATAATTGCTAGTTCTTAAGTTTTTTTATAAGTCTCTTTGAAACTGTGGATCAAAACAGTTTTACAAGAGCTTATTTAATTCAGCTTTCAAATCCATCTTTTGAGACTTGTTTTTTGTGTTAATACAAGCGTCAAATGCAGTAGTGTAGTTGTTTGCTAGGTTACCTTTTGTTTTTTGTCCAGAATCTTTCAACATTAGTATAGAGTGTGTTTTATATAATCAAATAGTCTTTTTCATTCAAATTTTATACAGATAGTAAAAAGTGTTTTAGTTTCTAATATTTTTTAGCATAAGCTGCATTTTAAGTCAAACTCAATCTGTTTTAACTTGTTTTTCAATTTGGAGCTTATTTTATAAAGCTTATTCTGAGGGCTCCTTTTAGATTGCCTTTGTCTTTTAAGAGAAAACCAAAAAGTTGCATTCAGCCTGAACAGCCATTCACAAGACCTTTTTAGTACCTAATATTTGTTTTTAAAACGTCTTTGATCTTTGCTGTTTTATGAAGCTTGTGTACAAGCTTTTACGCGATAAACCCCCATTAATCCATAAGGATCCATCCCTTTAGGGCTTAAAAAAAGCCCAAAAGTTGTCCTTAGGCTGTTTTGAACAGCCATTTTTTGCCCTTTTGGCTTTATTTGCAGACTTTATTTTCTTTTCTGCCTATTGGAGTTGCTATTTTAGGTTAGTCCTTGCTTATTAGGTCACGTAGTGCTTAGTTTAGCTTATTGTACTTAGGTAGAGCTTTTTTAAGCTTATTTGCATTTTGTAACCTTAGCTTTGTTTAAGTATTAAGTCTTTTTGTTTGATTCAGTCATTATTTGCTTATTTTCTTTTTGTTTTTTTTATTTTAATTCTTGTTCTTTCTTGCTTATTAGGTGTAGTGTCCTACCTGTTTTAGCTTATTCTCCATTTTCATTAGCTTTTTTTTAAAACCAAACAGTTAATGCTTTTAGTTACTTAGTACAAAAAAGCTCAAAACTTCCACTTTTTGTGCTTATTTTTCTGGCTTATTTTTTAGTTTCAAAAAATTGTTCTTTTTTAAAGTTGTTTATTTTTAAGTGTTTTACAAGTTTTAAAAAAAAGAAAAAAAATTATTTTTATCAAAAAGGGAAGCCTAGGATTCGACCCCTATACTTATCACACACACACGTCTCACCCTAAACACATAGTAACCATTGGTGCCAGTAGGACCATTTGGTCACTACTCCACCAATTTAATTCATATACACATTTTAGCTTTAAGCCATTCAGCCCTATTTCTACTTATTTCAGCTTATTAAATAAGCCATTTTTCTTCCTTTTATTTTTCATTGAACCAGCTTTCTTTAAACTACTTTTCCCTATTTTTTCAGAATTTTCTATTTTCATTTAGTATTTTTAATTAATTTTTCTTTATTAAACTGTTTTTAATTCATAAAAAATTATAAAAAAGTCAAAAAAACATAATTCTTTTTTTTTTAAATTTTCTTTTATTATTTTGCACCTAGTAAAATTAGATTTACATCCGTAGGGTTTAAATTTCAAAATTTTGTTTTTTTTAAAGAACGTGATTCGAATCCCGTTCTCGTTTTTAGGTTTAAATCCGTTCTAGCTTTCGTTTTTAGGTTTTCTTTCATCGTTTTTGCATTTTAATTGTAGAATTAGTAATCCAATCCAAAAAAAATCTCTATCCATTCAATTCACGCGATCACAAACGTAATTCGATTTCAATTCGCACCTCGTTGGGAAACAGACCGGGGATTTTTGATTTTCCCTTTGGATAAAAGGAATTGATTGAATCTTTCGGAATACTTATCGAACAAAATTAGAATTATAAGTCTTAAATATCCTTATATAGTTTATTATATTTATTATAATTTCTATATACAAAAGGCTAGTTTCAAAGTTATCAATTTTTTGGCGCCGTGTCGTAGTGTAAAGATTATCGTTACGTTGAAGATTAGTTTTTGAGACCTGCCCTCGTGAGTTACATTCCCGTTTGTGAATAATTCCTTTATTTATAAAAATTCAAAAATATAAAAATATTTTCATTTCTTTATTAGTATTAGTAAAAATAAAATCAAAAAAACCAAAAACATAAAAACATTTTCTTAATCAAGAAATAAAAATCATCATCAATATAATGCTTGCATCTTGAGCATTATCATCATAAAGTTCCCCGAACAAAATATCAAAACTTGCCTTTGTGTATCTTGTGAGGTACGCTCACCTTAAAAGTTTAACAAACATCTAAGAGTGGTCATAAGGAGGTTGTTCCGAGGAACTACGACCCTAAAGGAGAAAGGTTTGTTTAATAGCTTCGTTCTTTCCCTACTCCTCCGCTCCTTTGTCGTTTTTAAAGAAGCTACCGTAAAGCTTGTCGTTATGGTTTAAGCTATTTGATTCGATTTTGTCCATTAAAATAAATTGTGAAAATAAATTGAAAAAACCAAAATATTTGCTCTTTTAAACTTTTATGCATGCCACTCGTTCTTCTTCTAATCTCGTTGGTAATTCTTTTTCTAATCCAACCACTTCAAATCCAAAACAACAAAACCGTAACTTCTAAATAAAAGTCGAACCGTTCGCATCTTGAAGAATCACCTGTTTGAATATAAAAAAAAGTTTTTACGATGTCCGATCAAACGTACCATGGCGGAATTGCTCTGCACCCACCGAGTTTTAATTGCAAGGCAATCCTGTTCCACAATTCTTGCTGACATTTCGAGCTCAAGCATAGTCTCATTATAGTATGACTTTCGTACCATTCTTCGAACTTGAGAAAGACAATCCCATGACCATAAATTAAAAAAAAACATCCGTTGGTTCAACAAATAACTTCCATAACGACAAATACAATGCTGTGCCCGAATTAAATGATTAATCTCATGCATTTCCTTTCTCTCTTGCAGGGGCAGCCCGTCGTTGGCTCAAAAAAGAACCCCCCCCGTTCTATTCTCACTTGGGAGGATCTTGTTTCCAAGTTCATCAACGAATTCTTTCCTCCCTCAAGAAACTAAATACTCCGAAATGAGATTTTCAAACTTTTAACAAATATTGATGAATCATTTCATAAGGCTCGGACGATACAAAGCTCTCCTTCGTGCTTGTCTCATCATTGTTCACCGAATTTCACAACTTGATACTTCTACAATGCCTTAAACTCCGGAACGATCAAGATTCCTTGAATTCTGCCGCCGGGTAATCCTTGGAAAGAAAGTACTCATATGTGTTGACGATTATCGAAAACAAATCCAAGGTCCGCAATTCACGAAACAAATCGGTTGTTTCTCAAGTGAAATCAAGTGATGGTAATTCTTCTTCTTCTGATATAGCCAAACTTACTCATGCAGTAAATCAGCAGACGAGTGCTGTGACTACCGCTATGACGGCTATTCTTAAACAATTTCAAGCAACCCCACCTCCAGCTTCCGTAAAAGCTGTTGAGGAAGTTTGTGTTACTTGCGGTGGTGCTCATCCTTATTATCAGTGTCTCGCCGCCGATGGCAACACTTTCCCGGAATATCGGGATAATATTCAAGGATATGTTGCAGCAGCCACGGGTAACTACAATCAGGGTAATTCCGGTTATCGTCCTCCAGGTGTGGCTAATCAAACAAGACCACCGGGTTTTGTTCAACAAAACAGGCAAAATAATCAAAACCGTTTTAGCCAACCTCAAGGATATAACCGAGGAAACAATTTCAATCAAAATCCAACTTATCAAGCTCCAATTCAACAAAACCAAAGTGTTCCTTTAAGTGAATTGGAGAAAATTAAGAAAATAAATGATGTTAATATAAAAGCCATGCAAGCTCAAATTAACAATGTGAAAAATGAGTTAAGGAATGAAATGCAATCTTCAATTCAAGCTTCAATGTCAAATCAAACAAACGAGCTTAAGAACATGATGGCTAGCTTTTTCCAAATGAACACCGCTTCTACTTCGGGTTCGGGATCTCTCCCTAGCAACACCGTTGCTAACCCGAAGGGTGAATTGAAAGCCATTACCACTCGAAGTGGTCTTGTTCTTGATGGACCTTCCGTTCCTATGCCTCCTCCATTCATTAATCCGGAGGAGGATGAACGTGAAGAGGAGACTTTAACGGACCCGGAACATGGTGAGTTTACCATTAAGGTCCCACCTCCTCTTGTCCAAAAAGCTAAACCTCCTTCTTAAAGAAACTTTGTGATTCACCAAAGGGATCCTCGTTATCCTCATATCCCTTATCCGTCAAGAATGAACCAAGAGAAACAAAAAGAAAAAGATGAAGTCCAAATTCCCAAATTTTGGTAAATGTTTAAACAACTTCACATCAATATCTCTCTTGCCGATGCTTTGATTCTTATTAATAAGTACCAAAAGATGCTTAAGAGTCTCCTTTCCAACAAGGAGGAAACTTTTAAATGTCAAACACACCTTAAAGAAAAATTGCTCAGCGGTTATCCTAAAGAAGCTACCCAAAAAGCTAGGTGACCCTGGGAAATTTCTCATTCCGTGTGGTTTTAGTGAGCTCAAGTGCAAAGCCCTAGCCGATATAGGTGCTAGCATAAACTTGATGCCAATCTCGGTGTTGAAAAAGTTAGGATTACCCGAGCTTATTTCCACCTAAATGACTCTTGAACTTGCTAACCGTGATATTTGCACTCCGGTCGGAATTGCAAGAGATATCTTTGTTCCAGTAGGAAAGTTCACATTTCCCGCTAATTTTGTCATTGTTGATTATGAAAGCGATCCTCGTGTCCCCTCATCTTGGGAAGACCTTGCTTTGATTGACGTTCATGGAGAAGAAATGATTCTCCGTGACGGTAATTGATCGCTTCCAGACTACACCTTAAAATACATATAATATATAATAAAATATAGAATATATATAGCAAGAATAGTCTGAAAACAAAGTCAATAAAACCAAGAAGTAGTATAGAATTTTCCTGGGTCGTTTATCCCCAACGAGGCTGGATTGGAGAATCGATACAGTCGAAGATTTGAGTTTGAAGGAGAGAATTGAATTGAGAGTATGGAAAGGTCAAATTAAACAATAACAAACAAAAACGTTTAAGAAAATCCTAAAAATTACTAAATTAAGCTGAAAAACGGGAGCACGAATCCCGAACAAAGGGGGAAAAACCTAATATCTTCAAAATTAACCCTACGAAGAAATTTTCACTTCTAAACTCACTCTACGACATAAATAACGAAGAATGAAAAAAGACTAACCGGAAAACTGAGTTCGTTTGACCAAAAACGAGTCAAGACAAAAAAACCACCTGACCAGTTCTTAAAATAAAGTTGTAAAATGATCCCTACAAAACTTTTAAATTTTTTCCTACAAACTATATGACAAAATAATAGAATTTTCCTAAAAAAGAAAATTTTTTTTTAAATTATTTGTATTTTTTAGAATTTTTAAAACTTTTAACTAAATTAAATTGTAAAAAATACTAAACTATTTCGAAAAATTCTGAAATTTTTACAAAAAATACTAGACACTTGTATAATCCTAAGAAAAATAAGAAACAAAAAATTGCTTAAGAAATAAGCCCCGAAATAAGCTTATACAGCTTATAAGCTTATAAGCAGAAAAACCCCCTTTAAATACCCAAGCCCTGGGACTCTAACATAAAAGTCCCAAGGGACGCAGCGGTATTCAGTGTGTGTTATTAAAGGGGACTGTATCGAGGGTTACCGTTTCGATATACTTGCACACCGTTACCCCTTTGGTCTTTCCTCTTTTTTTTTGAAAACTTTGTAAAGCAAAGTTGTTAAGCTCGTGGGGCTTAACAACTTTGTCAACTAACACTTTTTCTAAAAAGCCCTAAATAAGCTGAAAAATCAGCTTAAAAGTGACAGAATGCTTAAAGTTGGCTTAAAGCTAGAATTTAGCTAAGTCATTTGGCCTTGTGGTCGTTTTAAGCTAAGATTTGGACAAAATAAGCTAAAGGGACTCCTAAGCTAACCTAAATAAGCAATAAAAAGCTAAGAAGCTAAAACTAATAAGCTGGGAAAAAGGGCTTAAGATGACAGAAAGTAAAACAAGCTTAAAGAGGCTAAAAGCTTAACTGTGGCATTCAAATAAGCTAAGAAAAAGGAGAATAAGCCAATCACAGCTTATCACACTAACCTAAAAAGCTATTAGGAGCAACATTGAGCTTATGAAATAAGCTCAATAAGCTTAAAAGAAAAATAAGCAGTCCTACACTAAACTAGGCTAAAACAGTGAAAAGGCAAGTTTGAGCTTAAAAATAAGCCATCAAATAAGCTTCTTAAGGGCTGAAACTTAAGGGGCTTATATAAGAGCTTATAGGCTCTTAAAATAAGCCAAATTCTTGGGCTTAAGTGCACTTAAAGCTTAAGAAAAAGGGGCTTAAAATCTCCCCTTTGCACCAGGGGAGATTAAAGCTTAACTCAAGGGCTTATTTGACAGCTTTTTAAAAGCTGTCAAATAAGCTTAAATTAAAAAGAAAAGTGAAAACAGCTAAAGTACCCTAGCTAATTGACTTGTGCACAAACTTTTGACTTTTAAAAACCATTTATAACTGCTGAATTTGTAAAGTGAAAAAGGTTCTTTGATTTAAAATTTTGACACTTAAAACCTTGGTGGTTTTTGACTCAACAAAGTCAAAAGACCAAAAGGTTTTGACAGCTTGTTTAACACACACAGAAAAAAACACTCTCTTTTAGATCATAACACTCAAAATCCCAATTGCATAAACAAAATAAGCACTTGTGGTGTTTCTCAAAACCACACAGTTTCAAAAATGGTTTATAAAAGTTTTGAAAACAATTTTCAAACTAAATAACTTTTAAAAACAGCTTAAATAAGCTTAAAAATCTAAGCTAAAACTAGCTAAGTGACCATAACCCAAACTTAAAACCTTTTTGACCCGTTTTAAGGCTTATGCCAAACACCCCTTTAGTTTTTAAAAAGTGACTTTTAAAACTGTTAAAGCTAAGTTAGACTAAAATTTTAAAAAACATTAATACTACTTATGCAACATAGGACTATAAAAAGATAAAAAGCAAGATAAATAAGCACTTAGAAAAATGAGAATAAGCTAGACAGAATGAGCTTAATTGTGACAGCTTTTAGCAACTTGAAAGTAAGTCAAAGAAAAATTAACTACAAGGCATATTTAGACTTAAATGAACATTAATAAGCACAAATAGAACAGAAATAAGCTAAGAATAAGCTAATAAGCTTATTGCTACAGTAATAAGCAAAATGTGATAGAAATTGTACCTTTGATCCTTCTTCAAAAAGGATCTTGAAAACCTAATTAAGCGCTAAAAGTCCTAGCCCTTTAGCTTATAGTAAGCAAAAACTAAGCTGAAAACCCAATAAGCCATCCATAATAAGCTTATATTCATCCATAAACTATCAATAGAACAATACTTATTCTTTTCTCCTGTTTTTTGAATTTTCCTAAAACCTTTCTAAAACAGGTTTGTTAAATATACTTAAAACTGAGAGCTTAAAAATTCTTAAGAAGAGACAAATGAACTTAAAACACTCTTAAACTGAATTTTCATTTAAATTGAAATACAAAACAATAAAAAGCTTTAAAACTTAAAAACCACGTGAGAATTACTTAAAAGCTACACCTAAAAACTAATAAAGAAAAAAAAAACTACTTAAAGCCACAATGGCTTTTAACAAGGATTAGAATAGAAAAATACGACTAAAGCCTTCTTCTCTTTGTCTTCTTATCTGTTTTTCTTTGTAGACACATAAAAGAGTTGCTTGTTGTGTAGTGGTTCACACTTCAATCTTGGCCCTCAATTTTGCCTAGGAACTTTGTTTGGATCATCTTGGTCCGTCGACATGACATGTGAGTTGTGGTGGATTGCACTTGCAATCTTACAGCTGGGAAAGATATTGGGAGGGGGGGGGGAAAAGATTATCCATGGGGTGTTTGGGTTGCAAGGTAAAAACGGGGTGTGGAGAAACCCGTGAGTGTTGTGGGAGTTGAAATAGGGCGGAAATAAAAAAACAAAAGTTTATTAGGTTGGGGTGACAGGGCATGGGTTTTGGGAAAGGGCAAAATTGGCCCCTCACAGTATATGTCACTTGCATCCATCCGTCTTGTGTGTTAAATAACTTTGGGGACTTGGCAAAACAAGTCCCCAAGGGTTATAACAACAATTTCAGTACACGTCCTTGGTGGTTATAACTCTTTGGACTTGACAGATTAGGTCCTTGGAGTATAACTTTGGCATTTAGGCAGCTTTCACCCTTGTCTTTATTTTTCTCTTTTCCTCTTTAAATATAAGTTTAGGGTTTTGGCAATTTTAACCCTCAAACTTATATTTCTTCACATGTTGACTTTTGGATTTGTCGGGGTTGACTTGGGTTGACTTTTTCAGGCTTGGGCTTGGACTTTGACTTTGTCTTTTTCTTGCTTTTCCATTCCGAATCCGGTTTTGTCGTTTTGGCTTCGTTTTTCGTCCTTTTCTTAGTTATCCGTTCCTGCACAACACAGTTAGCAAAACAAGCATATATTTGGCATTTTAAGTCCGTTTTTGGTTATTTTAGCTCGTTTTTAAAGGTAAAAGGTATGTGTAATTAAGCACATACCAAAATCCCCCATACTAAGGTATTGCCGTGTCCTCACGCAATGTTATGAAGTAAACATTTACGAAAACTAAGAATCTAAATCCCCCTCGACTAATAACTTTGAAAAGTAGCTAAGTGTTCGTCAAGGGAAACTAAAGAATCAAAAGCTTCGACAAGTCCCGTTTTCACCACTTTTTATTTGTCTATTAACTATCCCTAATATTTTTGGATTTTCCTTTTTCTCGACTTCTGTTTGACTTCCTTTATATATCAACTGGGATCATAGAATGAGAAACGCCCATAGAATAATCTACGGATGTCCTGACGGATAAATTCATCGTCCCCGATTTTTCACTAGTTCCAAACCAAGCAATTAAACAAGATCATTTGTCAATATAAGTCTAAATGCTAAGCACTCATACTTATGACTTGTGAACTTTTAACTCCCACATAAAATATGATTTAATGTGTGTACTTATTTCAACACAACCAAGATCAACATAATTCCATAGTCGTGATTCAAATTAATCATGACTCAAATCAACACTTATTAGGACCTTGTAACTTTATTTTTAAAGAACGGGATTTCAATTGTAGAACTTATTTGCACATCTCACCATTGATATCATAAGTTCTTAAAGCTAGGATGCATTGCTTAGTTTGAACACCTACCTAGGCCTCGCTCCCTAGTAGGATATCACAACCAACGACCGGTGTTCTTAGTTTGAAAACCCACCCCGTTGCTAGCGTAGTGGGAAATCACATCAACACTTCTTCCATTATAAGGCTAAGGAAGTGTCTTAAGTTTGAACCCTCACCTAGACCTCGCTTCCTGGTGAGATATCACCGAACACCAAATCCTTAAAGTAAAGATGTCTTAGTTTGAACCCCACCTCGTGGTTACGAGGATATCACACACATCTTTTACTTGTTCATAAATCAAATGTAGCTTTATTGGCAATAATTCAATATTCAATGCATTTTTGCATTCATATTTCACTCATGCTTCTTGGCATTTTAACTTTCGAATTACAAGAATAGAAAAATCTCGCTTATAAAGAGACAAGTTTAACAAATTGAAGCTTTTTCTAAAAACATTGATTGACTTAGTTGAATTGAATTGAGCACGTATGATTAGGTGGATTAGAAGCTAATGGAGAAAAAGCCACAAGTTACTCATATAAGTTTTTGTTCAGCACATAAACTTATATTTAACTCTATCATTTCTTGTTCTTCACTTATAAAATTCGAAGCAATGAATTCGTGAAGCTTAGCCACAAACTGTAAGTAGAGGAACTAGCTAGGGCTCAACACGTCCGATCGATCAAAAATTTCTCATTCTACCCATAGGAAAGTCAAAACCTGTGACAAAACACTATTTTATTTTGAACATTTTAAAATTTTTCAATTTTTTTTTTGTGTAATTTTGCAAAAATTGGTGTTAAATCTGGATTGCGTGATAACAACAATCATCCCCCCATACTAGAACTAAACATCGTCCTCGATGTTTTAAAAGGGGTACCTACGTAAATCTAAGGCCGTTTATTAAGTGTGCCAAAAGATAAAACGTTAGTCGATTAGATTTGGATATTGGATTCCCAAAATGAAGCTGAGGATGTGAAACTCTTGTGGATGAAGGGTAAAACTGCGAGCACGAGAGTCTTCACAATCCGGGAAATCCTGGACATACAACACAAAACACACAAAACACGGACAAAACACGGGTAATGGAAGAGGTAAGCCTCCTCACACAAAAACACTTATTCATTACTACATAATACTACTACTGATAAGCATGGGGTGCCTCCCATGAAGCGCTTGTTTAAGGTCGCTATGCTTGACCCGTCCCCGAATTTATTGGTCCATGGGGAATGTCTGGAGATCCGGGACTACCAATTGTGGTACGTCCCCTCCAAAGTAGTGCTTCAAACGATGACCATTCACTTTGAAATTTGGCCCGGAGTTTTGGGATAACTCGACAGTGCCATATGGAAAGACTTGGACAATGGTGAATGGTCCTGACCAACGGGATTTCAACTTGCCAGAGAAAATCTTTAATCGAGAGTTAAAGAGGAGAACTTGATCACCAACGTTGAAAACGCGGTTTTTGATCTTGGAGTCATGGATTCTCTTGGTTTTCTCTTTATAGATCAAAGAGTTTTCATAGGCATGATCACGAAGTTCATTAAGTTCGTTGAGCTGAACTTTTCTGTGATCACCCGCGGTTTTGATATCAAAGTTTGTATGCTTAAGGGCCCAGTAAGCTTTGTGCTCGAGCTCAATCGGAAGATGACATGCCTTCCCGTACACTAACTTATATGGAGTACACCCGATGGGTGTTTTGTAAGCTATGTGAAAAGCCCAAAGTGCGTCATCTAATTTATCCGACCAAGAGGCACGATTTTCGCCCACGTTCCTTTCCAGAATCCTTTTCA
>BQNB010144215.1:0-16886 GCA_026074375.1 Tanacetum coccineum
ATTGATAGGTTTAGCCATAAAGCCCAAGTGATAATGTGGCCCAAGCCCAGAGGCTTGGTATACCCATTATACGTCATCAGATACCTATAGTGTCCTTTTAATTAAGCAAATTTTAGGAAGCTTATGCAGCACCACGATCAACTTTACTAATAGTGTCTTGTAATTATTGCAATCTTTCAATAAAAGGATACTTTGGACGGAGATAGTATCCTGTATTTATACTTTTTTAGACCTTAATTTATTATCTTCTGTAAACCGACTACAAAAGGATATGTACTCAAGTGAATTGTTTTCTATGGACGTACTATGCAAAATCATAGTCATTGGTTCATATAGTCATATCTGACTTCATTTTCTATCTGTTTAGTCTACTGATCCGATGGATAAAGATACATGGAAAGATAGAGGCACATGACAATTATCTAATAAATGCAAAGAAGGTGTTACCAAAGGCACCAAAGACTCCAAACCCACGGTTCTTGTTAGAAATGATGTATGTTCTTTTCGACTTATGACTGTTCCTTTAGCTGAATATGGTCTCATATCGTGATATAACTTGTATGCAACTTATCTGCAGGTAGGAAGATTGCTGCTTAACGTGTTTTTATATCCCAGCATAAAGACAAGCTTGCAAAAGAATTCCATTGTTTCTATTTTCATACTACGGTATGTTTATATACTTGTATAGGCTGATCATATGATGTTTTATTGGCTTTAATAAGTTGATCATGTGACTATATTTACCTATGTTTTCATAGAATGATAATGGGAGTGAGAATAGCAACGTTGTTGCATGGAACTTTTTGACATGGACAAAGAGCCAGGAAGACAGGGACAAGCTTGCAGCCTCTATTAAAGAGTATGCTCCTGCTGCCTAAAATTATCCCCAATGTTATCCTCTCATGGGTGCATCTTTAATTAAAAAAAATTGTGCACAAATGATGGTGGTGTTGTCAATGGGCTAATGTTATAATCGTGAAGACCACTAATGAAACAGGTAAGCACAATGGTGCTAGTCCAGGTCAGTTTATATACAACTTGGGGAAATGACCGCTTGTATATTATCTGTATTGTATAAAATGTGTTACAAAGTTGTACCATGGATTGCGGCTGAATACAATTAGAGAGCTATCTTTGTTTCGTCTTACAAAGAATTTGCTGTATTTTTTGCATGTTGCTTGATTGTGACTGAGCACAAAATTTGAGGTTTGGAGGAGAGGGATCTCATTTATTTTAGTAAATTAATTCGTTAACGATTTAATGGACGGATGGTGTTTCTTTATTGGCTCCGGACTCTGGTTTTCATCAACATCAGTAGATTTGGTATTGGCATCCAGTTTGTCGAATGGTTGTTTCTTAGTTTCCTATGTTGGCCTGTCAAGTATCATTGCTAGGCTTTCAGGGGTTCATGTTAGTTCCAGAGCTTATTCGGTATTGGTACGGCTAAGAAGCTCAATTCATGATATTGCAACAAGCTTGTGTAACAAAAGAAAAGACAATTGAGTTATAGTTATGAACATAAGACTCTAAGGGCGTAAGTTTTGATTTAGAAAATTAACACTAGTAACATTTTTTGCGAGAACTCCCCGTACTGTCCCGTCCATGATTGCCAGTATTAGTCATGCTAAAGTGATTTTACCAAGAATCAACCAATGCTATTACTTGCTGTAAGTGAAGTTGTCTGTATAGTCACGTATATGTTCCAAAGAAACTAAATAACATGTCGAAGCTAATAATGAGTAACATTTTAGGCTTTCAGGGGTTCATGTTAGTTCCAGAGCTTATTCGGTATTGGTACGGCTAAGAAGCTCGATTTTATATAGGAACATTTAAATGTCCTATTGTATGTATCATCACGGGTAAAGTTAGATACATTTTGAAATGATTGAATGTTGTACTGCTGCAGGTTTGGAATTGTTAATTCTTGACTGGCCAAGAAGAACACATTTTCTGCTTGAGAGATTATTAGGCCTTACTGAAGTGTTAAACAAGTACAACCAGGTAACTGGGCCTAGGCTCCTTTCACTTGTCTAATTGTTCTATTGCATCAGGCCGAGGATGGAACTATTATCAAACACTGGCATCCTTACTTTATCCCTGATGAACTTAGACATAAGGTATTTTCAAATCATACACCATTTCATTTTTTTAACAACTTACATTTAGAAATCCCTATCACCACTTGTCTTGTTCATTATTTATCAGCTTGAAGAGGCTGGTCGACAACTAGCTGCTGACGCATCTGCCTCCAAGAGTAAGGAATGTTTCAAGTTTTTCATTATTTTTGCTTTCTTTTTTTGACATGTGACATTTTTTTATCATTTGTGTGCATTTTATGGCAGGTCATGAATTTAATAACTCAGGATCAAACGTGCCTAATCTGTTTTTGATGAAGCTCGGAGATGGGTGTGGAAGGTGCATAATTTTTTTGTCATTACTTGTTGAAGCATGTATCAGTTGTGGTTTCTTATGACTTTCCATGGTAATGCCATTTTTTCTTTATATGTGTGTTTTTCTAAGTGAATGATGGTATCTTTCCAGGAATGAGAGGCAAAACGACAGTTAACCATAAGCATAGATAGCTGGTGGAGCAAAAACTAATTCATTTGATCGCTTGCTAATTCTCTAACCAAAATTGATTGAGAAAATCACATAAATGTGTACAACTTTGCAAAAAGAGATGAAGATATGAAATGGAAATTGGGATATGTATTGGAACAACTAGCTCATTTCACTCGTGCGCAACTTCCTCAGGAATTTGTAAGTCTTCTATCTTCCATGTGTATTGGATTATTTTTTGATCAGATTATATTGATGAGTTAATTAGTACTATGGCTTAGGAATTCTAAATATGTTTAGTAATAAGATATAGGTTACCTTTGGAGAGTGAACACTACCTAGTTGTTCAAACACTCGTCACATTTGAGTATGACTAGGTTGTTCAAGTTCTAAACAAGCATCAAATATGTAGCTTAAAAATGATTGTAAATTATTGTGTTTATATAGGATGCATAGGATAAGAATGTGTGCACCTGTAGAACAAGGTAGCGGTAGGCTGGTAGTTTTAGAGGATGGTGACTTAGGATAATAAAATGCGCACTGGTTAGTATTAGTACTAAGATTTGCAGAAAATGAGATATGGTAATCATCAATAACAAAATAGAGTGCAAGAAAGTGGTCGAATGTTTTGCAGGGTCTAGCGACATATTATAAAACTTTTAAACATATTCAGTTGTGTATGCAGATTCCAGATCTTAAATGTTCTTGAGACACGCAAAAAGATTCCGAAAGAAAGAACAAGGCATGGCTTTTGCACGTTGCTATGGTTATTGTAAGCAACTGTCTTTGCATAACTCTTTTTCATAGATGTTTATGTGTATATATTTAAGGTAATTGACTGCTATTAGTAGAAATTGATAAAATTTATAAACACTAGCTCTGCCTGTGCACAATCCTAATCGAAACAATTGAAAATCCAAAATCGCATCCTTTTTCGAATAGTAGAACGATCCAACAGCTTGAAGTTTCCTTTATCAAGGTAATGAATGAGCAATTGTTGTTTGTAATTTGTACCGAGTTATATTAAGATGTTTATTTTACAGGAAAGCTAATAAAGATAAATTTGTTCCCCGTTTATGATGTAGAATAAAACTTATTTGGTGCAAATGAGAAGGATATTTATTTAACCATCTTTCTAACTCTGGTATGATATATTGTTTACATGAACAGGTTTTTGTAGAAACAAAAACAGGAGGAGGTTCATGCTACATGGTCTTGGGGTATTTGTTTTACTATTGTTGTTTTTCATTGGCACATGCTTTATATTGTGGCAAGATTAGTCCTAGATAATTATATTGAATTTTAGTGTTTTTCTTTATAGTTATTTGTTGAATTCTAGTGATTTAATTTGATTTGTATTTTATATTTGCTTTATGTTAAGCTGAAATGAAAGTTGTCTTTATTTACTTTAATTTGTTGATTTTGACATTTTTGGTCCATCTAACTTAGTTTATATATATTTGTTGTATTCATATTTCTTTATTTTGGTGGGTTAAATTTGTAAATTTTGGAATTTATTAAAGAATTCCAATTTTTTTTAATGATTAAAAAAAAGACAGGTTTTGAGATAAAAACCTATCTTTTTAAACTATTAAAAGACCAGGTGGGATTTTTTTATAAAGACATGTTTCGAGTGAATAGTATGTAGGCCAAATTGTTAAGGAGACATTTTTAAGGAGAGAGACGGTGTTTCGATTTTCTTATAGAGATGGTGCATTAACGGTTTCATAGCTTTCGATCTTAGAGATACCCCTTGGGAGAGTGGTTCCAAAACCACTCTTTATGGGCTATTTTGACCAGTTTTTTTAAGGGTTTTTTTGTAGTAGTGATTGGGATGGATTTAGCAGCATCGGCCCAGGTTTGCTGTTTAAAAAAAAGGGCTAATGTTTTGGGACATAGGAACAATGTGTTTGCGGCTTGAAACTCATCAAACATACTTAGAACCTAAATATGAAGCAACTAATTTCCCGAACCTTAATATTATTCATAACATTTAGGCTGACTTTGTAAGTTTTCTATTTATTTATTTGTCGTGTTTTGTTCCATTTTTTGTGAGCAAGTTTGAAACTTCACGATTTGACATGCTATATACGAACTTGCTAACTTCTACCAATTTAGAAACCGTTTCTTCTTATAGACCTGTGTCACTGTGTCCTCACTCAATGGAACCCTTAGATAATGACCGCTTCCACAGTAAAAGATATCTACAGACTTCCCAAAACTATTGTAATTGGGTTCTACTTAGTATTATAAAATTTTTATGAAAGCGTACCTGCCTGTTGGGCGGGTTATGTAAAACCGTCTAACGCTTTAAAAATGCTTCATCACATCATCTTATAAATCCAACAGCTACACACTTAAAGTAACAATAAAACCAAATAAAATTGGAAGCAAACCCGCCCGCCGGGCGGGTTACGCAACTAGTATATATATATGAGCGTAAATATGAATTAGTGACTGGATGCCACCTCAATGCCACCTCAACGATGACATGACACCCACAATTCAATACATTTTAGAGAGATTTACATGTATATCCTTGTAAAACTTTATAATTACATCAATATCCTTCTAAATTTTGTAATTACTTTAATATCCTTTCAAAACTTTAAAATACACAAATTTACCCAAAACAATATTTATATCATATTTAAATACATTTATTATTAGAAGCTATAATGTAAATATAATATGATATATTATATTACCTTTTTACCTTCTTCTTTCTTTATCTGAACAAAACAAACCACATCAAATTCTTTATTGCAGATTCTAATTGAAATAAAAACACATCTTCCCAAAATGACATAAACAATACATTCATGATGGTGAATGAGATGGATTCGTACTTTTTAGCCATATGCAAGCAAATAGGAAAGAAATTAAAACCAGTTGGTATTATACATCAATATATTTCGACGTAGTTTTGTCCTTAGTGTTTGTGATAAGATACAAGTGTTAAAATAGAGGTGTGAAGTAAGAATATTAAAACAAAAACCAGATTTTAATGGAAACACAAAATCATTACTTATACTAGTTGTTGAAAGTCTTCCGATAAATAATTGATGATGAGCTCCCTACACGTAACTTTTTATTACGTTTGGACAAGGGTTACAAAGGTAATACGTCATATCAATATTATATATACAACATAGATTTTTGACTAGAATTAAAAAATTTTTTATGGATAAAAATATGTTTTTGGATATATTTGTGAATTTTAAAGATTTGAAAGGATATTGAAGTAATTAGAAAATTTAGAAGGATATTGATGTAATAACGAAGTTTTGCAAGGATATATATATGTAAATGTCCCTAAATTTTAATAATTTTCCAATTTAGGTTAAAAATTTAGTACATGGCAAGGTTTGAACTCATGACCAATGGTTAAGATGCAAGGAGGTTTACCAACTCAACCAAGCCACCATTTGTGTTTTACTAACCAAAATTATAATAATATCTTCTAAAAAACCATGTTGATATCTTTGAATTTTCAAAAATATATCAAGATATATTCCCTAATTATATAAACTATGATAATATCTTCTTGAAAGATATATTCCGCCCGAAGTATTCGATTTGCTTCGTGAAAAGATAACGGAGCTGAGATAATTCTATGTTGTGATCCATCACGTGATGGACCTAATGATTATCACATTATCTCCTCTCGAAATAGTGTGTAATATATTATTATTATATGAAACAAAATACATCACAATCATTGTAAAGTTGAGTGATCACTTATTATTATTTTTGTTTTGTAAATATGAATTCAATCAGATTTGTTTTACGGAAACAAGGATACGTCTCCAATGACAATCAATGCCCGGTAATGGTTTCTTATAGACTCCTCCCCTTAGACTATTTATTGTTGTAAGAAGACATTAAATTGGGTGTTCTTTATATGTTTTTAGCTCGGTGTTAAGAATCGGCTTACGTTCATTGGAGATGTAGGCCATAAGACAACATGAATTAATTTTGTCATGTAAACTTAGGATTTGTTAATTTGGTAACCTCCAGTTGGCACACTAAAATCTGTACAAAAGATGTGTTAAAACATTCTATAGTCTGGCACTTTGCATTAACAAATTCATGTTAGGTAAATACTTTGTCTATAGTCTTACACATAAGGACACAAAATCAGTCCCCCAGTTTGTACATGTGTGCTGATTCATACTGCACTCTTTGGACCATATTATACTCTACAACTAACATCATACGAAACAGATTGAATAACATGACATGCAGAAAAAGGATTTCGAGAAACAGATATACCTTCTTCCTTCTAAGTCATTCATTTTATTCTGGAACAAAAGGTTAAACCGATTTCGTACAATAAACGATGATCAATTCCAAGACTCCTTCCTTCTAAGGTCAGTAGTTATTTGTTAACCATTTTTTTCTTCACTTTTAATAATTCTCTATTAAGTATTGAACATTTGATCATCATAAAATCTAGAGGAAAATTATATATTATATCTAACAGATGTTTAAGAATTGGAGGCAAAGGGTATAGGATCTCGATTATTACCAAACCAGAAACTTTGTGTTTGCTACTTATCTACAATCCTTGCCACCCCCGGTGTAAGTTTTAATATCCAATTTTGTGAGTTCATATTTGATTAACAACTTCGTTCTATGGCTGAGAAATATAATGCGAAAGGCAGCATCACATTGCAACAGACTCTTTACCCCAACTATCTATGAAGTTTTTGGATTCAAGCTGGAGTTGTCTAATTACAATTTTAGTATGACTTTATGAAGCCTTTTGTGATTTTCATGTGCAAGAGTAGCGTTGTGGAGTTTAGAGAACTAATAATTCAATGTGTCTCTCAAATGGCTTTATGAGAGATCAGTCATGTCGAGGCTAGATGGAAAAGCATGTTTATGGTAATTCCAAATTTCATTTCATTGATTTGTGCTAAATATAGTTTATGGAATGTAAGGGAGAGTCTCTTGATGGTGATGCATAATCATCATCATTGTTAGGAAACTCATTATCGTCTTCAATTGGTTGAGTTTCTTGGTCATGATGTTCATTTGTGACTTCAAGATTTCCTATTTTGAAGTTAGTCCATTCAGGCTCGTCGTTAATGTGCTTACTCATATAATCTTTCCAATCCCATGTTTCATCCTCCTTAAACTTCACATCTCTACTAACACATACCCTTTGTGTTGTTGGGTCAAATAAGCGATAAGCTTTTGATCCTTGTTCGTTTCCTAAGTATACCATTTTAGTGCTTCTATCATCTAACTTTGTCAGATGTTGTGATGGTACCTTTGCATATGCTATGCAGCCGAAAACTCTTAGATTCTCTAAGTTTGGCTTTCTTTGTTTAATTGCTTCGTATGGAGTAATATCTTCTAGTGCTTTTGTAGGAACACTATTTAGGATGTATATGGCGTGTCTAACAGCTTCAGCCCAAAAATTTTGTGGCATGTTCGTTGCTTTCATCATACATCTAGTTGTGGACATGATTGTCCTATTTCTTCTTTCGACTACTCCATTTTGTTGTGGCGAGTAAGGTGCAGTAAGTTGTCGTGCTATGCCGTTTTCCTTACAGTATTGTGTGAATTCATTTGATGTGAATTCTCCTCCTCGATCCGTTCTCAACATTTTCAATGTTGTTCTTAATTCGTTTTCTATCGATTTCTTATATTCCTTGAAAGTATCAAAGGCTTGATCTTTCGTAGTTAAGAAGTATACCCACATATATCTTGAGTAATCGTCTACTAACAAGAATATGTATTTCTTTCCAGAAGGTGTTGGTGGTGTGATTGGTCCACATAAATCTCCATATACTAAATCTAAAGGTGAGGTAGATCTAGCTTTTGCCTTTTTTGGGAATGGCGCTCTACTATGTTTACCAATTAAACAAACATCACAAACTTGTGTTGTATGTTTAATGGAAGGTATTCCATGAACTAAATCTCTTTGAGCCATTGATTTTAGTGACTCAAAGTTAAGGTGTCCTAGTCTTGCGTGCCATAACCATGTATCTTCCTTTAAGTTTGCTAGTAAGCAGACAGGTGTACCTATCCTCAGATTTGCCTTATATAGTCGGTTTCTCTGTCGTGTAACTTTCATGAAGATTTTGTTATCCATGTCATAAAGTCGTAATTCGTCGTCTTCCATTACTACTTTACAACCAATTTCAGTGAATTGTCCAAGGCTCAATAAATTGCTTTCAAGCTTAGGAATGTTACATATATGTATGATATAATTCTTTGCTTCTTGTCATCACATTCTATTAAAATTGAACCTTTTCCTTTGATTTCTATGTATAAACCATCTCCAAATCTTACTTTTCCACTGACCTTCTCATCTAACTCTTTAAAGTGTTACTCTACTCTGTCATTATGGTTACTAGCTCCACTCGTCTAAGTACCATAACTATCCATATTTATCTCTTTATTACCTACGTCTTTCTTCATGTAGGGAGACCTTTTTGTTCTTCAAATTCTTTTACTTGGTTCCCTTATTTGAGTCTTCCAATTTGCCATTAATAAGGTTGGTTCTATAAATCTTCTCTACAAGATTAGATTTCTCATTTTTTCTGCCTTTGTCTTTTGAGGAAGTTGGGTGCTATATGCCCTATCTTCTTTCAATTGGTAACAATTGGAATTTGCTAGTATCATAGCTTGATTTATTGAAAGTGTTCTATTAAAATTCCTATGAGAGGATTTTAATCTTTCTTCCATTTCCTTATATTTTTGATTGGGTTTTTCTTTGTGAAATCTATGTTTTCACGTCCACAGTCCTCTCAAAATAATTTCCTTTTACTTTCGTGTCATGTGAACTCAATTTCTTCTTGACTGTCACTTGTTACCTTTCTGTATATTAATCTTTTTCTTCATATTGTCTTGAGTCTTACTTATAGCTTATTCCATTGTCATTTCATTAGGTCTGAATATTGCTCTATTGATGCAATCTATTTGCTGTTAGATACATATCGGGTTAATCATTTAAAGTTTTCTTACTATTGTTTTTATTTATATTGTGTGCCTAGAATGGCTGTTTGTTTACTAGAGTTGTTAGTTTGGTGAAGGCAGCTCTTTGTCTCGTCTTCCTTCATGTGTTACATCTCAAAGTCGGATTTGAGTGTTTTGTAGAACTCTTTCTTCTCCTAAGTGTCTAGTTTTTTAAGGCGTCCCATATGGCTTTCGCGGTTTTGTGTTTTGTGATTTGAAGCAATTGTTCTTCTAGGTAAAGCTTGGTAAAGGAATGCGATAGCAGTCTTATCTTTTTTGTTGTCTGATTGCAGTCATCTAGTGGCTCTATCATTTCCAATAACTTTAGCTTCAGAAAAATGTATTGCATTTCGAATTGCCAATTAATGAGTAATTTGAGGGTTTTTAGCATGGACATTGGAATTGGGGTTGTACCAGTAGTACTTAATTATTTCTATTGAACTTATCTCCACTTTCTGTTGTCATAATCTCTGGATATGATTAATCTCCTAATGAAAATATTTATATCACAATGTTGTCAAACAATTTCCTTATAATGGGCTAAGTCTTTTGTTTTGTGCCATTACAGGCTATCAATAAGCTTAACGGGGGACTAGTTTTTTTTCTTAAACTATCATTGGAGATTTTATATTCTCGGTTAAATAACCTAAGGTTAATTACTCCTTAAATTATTCCTTAATATAATAAGCAGTGTATCACTACGGTTTCTCATATTTATCTGACGGGCCTCGAAAAAGATACTTACTTAACGCTAAGGGTTTAACTTTTTAAGCAAAAAACTATATACATTTATATATTTAATACTAATATACTATTACTATAAAAGAAATGAAAGGTGAAAGGGTGTTAAATGGTTGTTGTTTAACCTGATGGTTATTAAAAAAAACCATGTGACCCCTTTTTTTTCGATGTTATAAACTGCGCCTCTTTTTCCTTTTGTGAGTGATGCGTTCTCTGTCTTTGAGACTTTGGGTCGTTCTTCTCTTCCTTTCTTTGTGGTGGTTAATCCGCCGATTATATGGCCGGTTTAACCGTCCTTGTTGTCCACTATTATGTTAGGAACACTGCTTCCCTGAATCAATTGACTGATTTCGATTTGAGTGTGCGTTCTTGTTTCTCAAAAAAATCAGGTGTGTTCGTTCACTTTTGTGATGATTAAGATTTTGCCCTTGCATGTTATCTGAATATGTTATACTTTTGGATGTGGTTGTTTGTTTTGAAATCTGTTTTCGGATTTGATGTTCTTAAATAAGAACTGGAACTTTTGCAAATGTGAAACCCTTTTTTGTTGCCGGTTGATTTAAACACGAGTGAGTGATTAATCTTTTGGGTGATTCGATAAGGGAAAGTTGGATTCTTTTTTCGATTCACAGTGTTTGATTAAAACACGCTGAGTATGATTTTTTATGTTGTGTTCAATCGGATTTGCCAAATGTTTTGTTTTGCTGAAAACGAAATGATTTTTATTGATTCAAAAAACAAGAACAAAAAAAACTGGTATATGATGATTTTGGTTTGTAACCAAACAAGCTCTGATACCAAATGTTCGCCCCAACCGTATGGATCTATGGTTTTAAACTTAGTCACGATATACCAAAAATATGAAATAAACTTAGTTTCTATTAATCTGTCATCAAGTATGATTGTTTACATATCTTGTTTTATTTATACAAAACGAAGAGGTACGAATGAAAGGGTGTGATGGTTCGAATGAACCAACAGGCGTGTCCTTTCCTTTGTAACTGCCAAATAACTATTTTTAACTAACTTATAACTACTTTCATAACTGCTTTTATCTTCCAGCAGATTGGGATTAACCCAACAACGACAAAGAAGAGCGTCAACGTAGGTACATGTTTTTGTTTTAATGCCAATATTCTACGTTATTAAGCGTTTGTCGGATGCGTTACTATTTACCGTATACTTGACACAATGCTTTTGTGAAACTAATTTGTGTGCTAGTTGTTTGCCATTGATGGTTCAGAATGGCCGGTGTACAATCAGAAATGTTATGAGGTGCGATTTACTTTGGTTCGTCAAAATGGAAATGTGTTATTATATCTGTTTTTATGTCTTTAGAATTTAATTTCTTTTCAATCGTCTCTAGAGTCCCAAAGCTTATTAGGTAAATGTTCTTATGTCTGATTTTTTTTTTTATTCAGTTCTCGAATAAGAACGTACAGCATAGGTACATGTTTTAGTTTTTAGCACAATTGTCTACATTATTAGCGTTTGTGGGCGCGTTGGTTTTCCGTATACTTGACAAATGATTTTGCAAAAATAATTTATGTGGTAGTGTTTGCACAGACGGTTAGTGACCTATTTTGTCTTTCTATTTATAGCGATAAAAAATGTGATGCCTAAAATGCCGATCGTGCTTTAGATCACGATATGGTGGGCCTCATTCTGGCAAGAAATATTGTAGGTCTTTTAATGATCATTTGTCTTTTGTACTTAGGTTATCGCGATGGTTTGAGTGAGGGGATGAAGAAATTGAATGTAGAAGTTCTTTTTTGATCTTGGAAAGAAAATTATGTTATGAACTTCTCGTTTCACGTGCAACCTCTAGACAGCTACATGATCGAGTGGTTATTAATGTCCATTTTAGCATAATATGAGGAGTAAGAACAGAAACTCCATATTTACATGTTACCTTGTTCTTTCCTTTCTTTGTCGTTAAAGCATTGTTTTAAGGTAATTGATCATACTTTAGAAGAAAAAAGTCAGGTCGTTTAATTAAAAGAAGCGATGATTAAAGAAATCATAAAGTGTCGTAAACAGAAAATAGCTTGAGTTTCGTAAGGCATCTTACTAAGTTAGTGCATTTCACGTATAGGTCATTTTTAAAACATATTTTTTCCAGCTACTCAGTCATTGTTGTTTTTAATTAAGGGTATGCAAGATTTGCGAAATGGTTGTGGAAAGCCGGTTAAGAATGCTAGAAGTAAGAGGTATGGTTTATGTTTGTTTTATGTGTTTTTGTTTTGTGCAAAAGGTATGTCAACTATGTTTTTTTATGTTTTGGGTTATGTGTGCAGACTGTAATTTCCTCTAATTATGTATAAAGACTTCATTCAGCTCTTACATGACACTTACCATGGATGATTTTCCGGTATGACTAAATATAGGTTTGTTAAAGTATGCTATTTATTGCCTTGGCTGATTATTTTTTACTGACATTTACATTCACCATTCTTTTTCTCTAAACTATTAGTAAAGTTTATATCTAAACAACAAATGTTTTTTTAACCAATCTAGCACCTAAAGTACTCTGTAATTTTATTATTGTTGTTACGTTTTCTAAAATTAGTAATGGGGAACTGTTTCGTTGATTGGATAAATTTATATATTGCTAAAAATGGTTGATCGACCAATCAGATCTTATTCTATAGCTTGTAAAGTTATGTTACTTTGGATTTAAATCATAAAACAACAATGGTAGAAACTTTGTTGATTACTTAATGAGTCTGCTGGACATATCTACTCTTTATTCTTAGAAGAAATATCAATAAAACAGTAAACTTGAATGAACAATGATATAACCAAAAAGCTTCAATATTAAATAATACGAGTACTCTGTCTAGGACTAGGGTTTACAACCTTGAAGCTATGCATGCAACTCTATGAATATGTATTTGATAACCATAACCTAAGATCTCCTTTTATACACCAAGGAGTCCTTTACAAGATAACTACAAATCTTTGAAAATACTCAAGATCTTCTATAATTCTAATCATATACATATCTTTCTAACTTTATAAGATATACACTTTGAATAAGTCCATACATATCTCTTCACACGTCTTTATCTTCATGCAGTCATAATCTTCTTCTAATAGTCTTAAGTCTTTAGCAGTATTAAGTTCTCTTCAGCAGTATGAAGTTAGTACTGGCAGTACTAACTTTTACACTAGCAATACTAATCAGTTAGTACTGGTAGTTATAATCTGAGCAGTTCAAACTTTTACTCTTGGCAGTACCAAGTGTAAAGACTTTTAATTCCTAATAATCCTACCCATAAACTTATGATTTCCTTCAAAATCATTCAAGTTCTTTGTATTTAAAAACTTTAGGGCTCTGAGAGAGGATTCTTTCAAACACTTTAATGCCTTGGTCTGTTTGCTAGTATGAAGATTTTCTTAAAAGTTCATTTCTTTTTTTTTTTTTTTGCCCGTCTCTGAATGATTGATCCATTGCTGATTGTAACCAACATCAACATTAGAAGTCCTCTTGTCATTGGATAATCTTTCTCAACTAGCATGAAAATATCCAACCCTGTCTCTATAGACACATGATGAACACCACATGTATCATATAATTTCCATGTTAATGGCTCATGCATATATCTTTGAAGTTCCAAAAGGTCATCAGTATCATGTATCAATCAAACCTCTTTCAATTAACCCCATTAATGCTTTTTCACTTTGTTCATCAGTAGGTTCTTGTGAACTGAACCCTTTCTCTAACCAAATCCCCAATTTCACTATGATCATCTCTGTTAAAATTCTTTAGCATATCTTTAAAGAATTGATATACCTCTGTATGATCACCCACTCTGATGATTTTCCAGTATTTTCTTGAATCTTTAGTGTAAACCTCCCAGTCAATGATTGGGTATTTGGTTTGTAGGGCTTCAACATTCATCCCTTCTTCTAGAACTATGATTATTAACTGTTGTAGTTATTCTTGAGACAATTTATCTGATTATTTATCTTTTTATTCTTCAGCTGGTTCTGAATAATTTCTATCTTTGTCTCTTTGAACTTTCTTGATTAATTTCTTGTTCAACATCTCTCTTTGAGCTTCTAGCTACAACTTTAGAAACTGTATCATCACTTTCCATTGGAGTAAAAGTATTTACCCTCTTCATTGTAATCTCAAATAACTCATTGATCTCATCAAAGGAAAGTTTCTTTAATTGTTGTAGAGTATGACTTCCCATATGCTTGATATAATTACACATGTAAGTCCTTTGTTGAGATTGAGTCATGGGCTTGTTCTTCTTTGTTTAGCTCTTTGTTGGGTAAATTTTTTCTTTTTTCATTGGTAAGCTCTATGAGTTATCTTTGCTTGTCAGCTTTAGAATAATACTTCTCTTTCTGGTGCTTGTAGCTTGAGTGATACTCATCTCAGCTTCAATTTGAGCCTGAATGTTATCCCATTCTTCAGTATTGAAAGTGCTAGCTTCTTTTTGAACTCTAGCTATCCTTTGCATTTCTTCTTTATCAAGTTGTTCTTGCAATCTTAGAGCTTCCTCCAACCCAAGTATTTCTTGCTTTAGTTGCAACTTTGTCTTCTTCTGAACAAGTTTAGCTTTTTTCATAATAGATTTGCCTTTATCTTTTCTCTTTGCCGCACTTCTTATGATGTATACTAAACTTTCAGCAACAGTTCTAACTTCAGGGCTAGCAGTACTAACTTCTGGACCAGCAATACTAACTGGTACATTAGCAGTACTAATATCAGGCTCAGCAGTATAATTTTCTTCAGGAGCAATAAACTCAAAATCAAGTTCCAAATCATACTCTTGCCTCCCCTGAGTCTGTGCACACATCTGTACTAGAGTAATTCCCTCATCTTTATCAATCTGAGCAATCTTCCTCCCCTGTTTGGAAGGATCCTCTTAAGAATCTTCATCATTAGAAAATTAATTTTGGACCTCTTCTTCTAGATTTGCTTGACTTGACTTTGTGCTCTAACTTCTTTACTTTCATGATGAGCATAGTGTAAGCATTACCATATACCTTTTTAGTTTGCTTCAAATCGACCTCCAAGCTCGCCACTTTTGTTGATAATTATGTACATAGAACCGTTAATTCATTAAGTGTATATTCCTCATTACTTCCAGGTGTTTTATGACCTCTGGAAGAGGTAAATCATTTTAGGGCATGTTAGCCAGGCTCTTCTGCCGCATGGGTTGTTTGCATTATATGGTGGTGAATTTGGTTTGTTGTGAGGATGGATGGAGCCTGATGGGTGTGTTGATGGGACTGTACTGGATTGTGGATCATTTACCTGTGAATTCGACCTCTGAACAAGCATTGTTTGAAACAATGGAGTGTCCACCCCAGTATATCCCTTTCAAGCCCTCTTTTACTTGTTAAAAAAGATTTGTATAAATCTTGGATATAAAAAAAATTTAGACTTACTTTCCAGGTTTTTTACCATGCCATCAAAAATCAATTTGGAAAAATTAAAGGTTCTGTTGTGATAAGCAAATGATAGCAGGGGGGTAGTTGCTATATTGCTACTAAATTGTTCCCAAGCAGTTTTCTTAGCAACTTAAACAGTGAAGGATGGTATGAATCAAAAATTTCCACTTTGAGGAGAAGTGTCCCTTTTGAAAAGTTAATTTATCAGAGTTGGACACATACCCCATTAGAGCAAGTTGCTCAAAAATATCCGTAGTAGGCAAAGTGTTAATTACTATCAAGTTATTTAACTTAGATGGCTCTTCTAATAGATGCCTCAAAAACAACCTTGACTTTCTCATCTATTGTTGCAGTAATTTCCATGTCTCCATTCTCAAGTGTGCTAGCAAAAGCAGTTTGCCAAAACTGTTCTATGAGAGAAACATAGATAGTGGGATTTTCAATGAGAGCATACTTAATGTGACATGTATTTAGAAAATCCACTATCTGATGAAAACCCTTCACTTCCTTCGGACTTTTGTAAGTAAGCAACCATGTTGTGCTTGTCGTAGATATCACAAAATGAGACATTTGATAAGGAGTTAGATTAGGGTTTTGGGGATTTGTTCTGTATATGAAGAGTGTGTGAGCTTTAGAAAGTTAATTGAAGATTATGTTTGTATAGAGCACCTTTGGTTTTGATTTGACAACTAATATGAATTTGTTCTTATCTTGAAGAAGCTTATGTGTTTATAAAAGATAAAGTCATGAATTCTCCAAGTTAGTCAAACCTATAGGCGAAGTAGTTGGCGGAAATTTCACAACGGCTATATTTAATTAAGAATATTCTGTTATGCCTCAAACAGTACTAACGGTCACCCACCAGTACTAATTTTAGCCTAACAGTACTAACTTTATGCCCAACCGTATTAACTTTACACAGCAGTATTAAGATATGCCTGGCAGTACTAACTTAATACTGGTAGTGTTAAGTTTATACCTAGCAGTATCTACTCCAATTCTGTTCCAACAAGTATTGCCATCAAAAATTTTGATTCTCACAATCTCTCTTTTTGTTTTTCAGCTCACAAAATCTCTCATTTCTTTTTCTCACCAATTTAGACAGTTTTGTATAATGTTCCATCAATTCCATTAGTTTCATACTGTCCTCCCCACTTCCAAGTGTGTTAACTCTTAAGAGAGGTGGATCATTGGACTATTTA
>BQNB010144216.1:0-15312 GCA_026074375.1 Tanacetum coccineum
CGTACAACACTAAAAATAAATAGTACATTTATCGACGTCGTCAATGACTTGAAAACACAGGGTGTTATACTTTAGCTGGTAAAGGGTTTGGTCTTTTAGATAATTCTAAAGCAACAATAATGAAATACTGATTTGAACACTATTGATTATGCGGAAACTAATCAATAATTCTAAGAAGAACAGTATTAAGAATCACAAAAGAACTTTATATTATAACTTGAATCTGCCTAGGTTATAGATTACAAAACTATGATTGCTAATCGATCTCTATTGATCTGTGTAGAACTATATCTACTAACTATGCCTAAGGTTCTTTTTATGGACTAAGAAAACCCTAATGGGCTTTACAAAATGCGTACAAAGATCACACATATCCTTTCCTAAGATATCTCATGCATATCTCATAAACGGTACTAACTATTTTATACTAACGGTACTAACTATCAGATCAGTACTAACATTTTGTACTGTCAGTACAAATTACAACTAGTGGTACTAACTAATATAACTAACGGTACTAAGTCAGGAATGCATAATTCCCAACAGGGAGTCCATCGTATCCGTATACGATGACTCGTGGAGGACCTCCATCAGACATCTCCTCGTCGGCTCCCCAGAAGACTCTGCTTGGCTCGGAATCGGTGTAGACGGAAGTGTAGGTAACCGCAGATGATGCATAAGACATGACTGCTGCAACAAGCAAAAATAACTTATATAAGTATTACTTATAAGACTCTTATAATAATATAGGTAGTATAATTTATATATGCGTGTATTAATCATGAAAGCACTTAGTAAACTACTAATGCTAAAACAGCGTATGTCATGTAAGCATATATATTAGATGCAAACAAGTAATGTATGTATGTCCCGTGCAAACCCCATTTTTGGATGCAGTGTTTGAAAATGGTTATAGTCCAGACAAAACTTTTGACATGGTTCTCTATAACCTTGGCTCTGATACCAATCTGTAACACCCCCAAATCTGGGTAGCAGCAGAATGTTGAATATCCGAGGGCGTTACTTCATAGATTAATAACACAAGATATGAGAACGACCACTAAACGTGTTATTTTAAAAAGATACATTGGATTAACAAAATACTTGTTCATTACATAAGCTCATGGCTTCAATTTGTTTGACAATATAAGTAAAGATTTTGGTTTATAACAAATGTTCCCAAAATATAATACGACCCAAATATTTAGTATTGACTCTCTCCAAAGAGTGACCCCCAATGTATCTGGGCACCTCGTGCCTTATTGACCTGAAAAACATGCTTAAAACGTCAACATAAAATTGGTGAATTTCATAGGTTTATGTATATAAATTGTAGGACCGCAAGATTTCCAAGTATATGATTAAGCAACAGATGCAAACATCATAAAAAGTAATTACGTTTTCCTAAGCTCATGACACTGAAGCTCGACATGTATGAATGCAATAAATTGCCAGCATTGCCCGTGAATGATGTCCTAACCCGCAACATCCCAAATCCGACATGGTATACGTTTGTTCTCCGGCAAACTGGCTCAGTGAGCGCTACTTACCCAAACGGGGATGTCAATCCCAAATAGATCTATTTATAATATTCACGCTCACAATCTAGTAATTGATAGTTCATGATAATGGGCTTAGTGGGTTATCGCTACTTAGGCAAACACGTAATCATAGTATAAAATGTACACTTGCGTCCAATTTGTAAAACAAAGCATGTTCTCACCCCAAAGATGTAAATCATTTAAATAATTATAAAACATGGGGCTATGAACTCACCTTAGTAGGTAGTCCTCTGCGAATGATAAATATATCCAAGTATGGCAAATGGATCACACCGTCAAATACCTAAGTAAATACGGCCAGTCTTAGTCTACAAGTTTAGGCTAACGACTTAATGCATAAACTATAATAAATTGCTAGTTTATATATACTGTTATCACTTGTGTGGTGGTGCACATGTTCATTGTATTTGTCTTTACTTGATGGCTCTTAAGAAGGTATACGATTGCACACGTTAAAGTATCTGTATAAGCGATATTAATAAATATTCATATTTATTAAGTCGTGTTTCAATTTGTATAATATCCGATAAATATTATAACTTGTACGATACGTTAAGTGTTTATAAAAATCACTTTTGTTTGTAAAATACCCTTAGGTTTTCTATATTAACAAAAATAGTCCCTATATTTATGAAAATATAATGTTTACATTTTAAACCCCTAGGTTTCCACGTTTAGACTTTTAGTCCTTCAGCTTTACAACAATTACACTTTAGGTCTTTATGTTCTCAAAACAGCCCCTTTATGTTTCAGAATTGACAAAAATAGCCCCTGGGCTTTATAAAATAGTTTTTGACAGTTTTAACCCTCAACTTTACAAACTGACACTTTTAGTCCCTTAACTTGTAAAAATCGCATTTTAAGTCCAAATAAGTTCTAATAAGTGGCATTTGGTTTTATTAACTCCAATAAGTTACATAAGTTGTTATCAGCTTATAAATAAGCTCAGATGAGCTTATTTAAGCTTATTGGGCTTATTGGTCCCGTTAAGAACCCGATAAGCCTCCTAAGCCTTTGGGCTTGATCCATTTCGGTCCATTAACCTTCCAATGTTTATAATAACCTAAATAAACTGCTTAAGCTCACAAATAAGCTATTTAGGCTTATTTGTGGCTTATGGGCTCTCGGTTGGTTACGGTAATGGGCTGCCAAGCCCATTAAGGGTTCGGTTATGTTTACATTTTATGTTAGGGTCCATATAAGTTCAATAAGTACACTAGACCTCTAAATAAGCTCAAGGGTGCTTATTAATAAGTTGTGGACCCACAAGTTTGGCCTGTTGGGCCTGTTTGGGTCGTACGTAGGCTATTGGGCCCAATAGGCCCATTAAGGGTCTGATTAGTTTATTAAGGATCTTGTAAGATTTCGTTAGGGTTTGATAGGTTCTTAAGCCCTTGTTTAAGCACTTAATCCCTAAATAAGATAAACCATAAGCCACGTCGCCCCTTTGGTGGGCTTTCGGCCCAACAATGGACATATACGTCTACTTTGAGTGTAATTGGTTCATGTTTTGTGGTGTTTAACCCTAAACTGAATGCGTTGAGCTCATATGATCTCCCTTTGGTTCGTTTAACACATGCAAGCGTTAAATAAGTTTGTATACACCTTCCCTAGCCACGCCGTTTTGTTTTTATGAAAAGTTTACATACGATTTTTGTGAAATTCGTTTGTAAATGAAAATGTGTAACCCTTAGTCATCGTTAAGCCTTGTTTTGTATATGTTACTCATTCTAGCACCACGAAAGATCGAACATATGTATATATATGTACGTAAACCATGCATGGGTTGAACCATGCGTGTTCATACTCATGTATATTGTTAAATTTCACTATACCGTGACCTACACGACTAGAAATCAAAGAAATATTTATAATATGAAAGTGTACAAGCTTGAACGCGACTTACAAGGGTCCTAGTGACTTGGTTGTGTGTTGTAACGAGTAGAATGTCAATCCAAACGTGTCACACAATTGTATAACCCAATGTACGCCAACCCTAAGCTTTAAAGCTTATCAAATAACTCAACCTTGGCTTGCGTTCCGCATTATGAACTTGTATGAATACCCTAGTATTGTTTGTAGGTTCGAATGAGATTTATGAAGGTGTTTGTTTGCGGCTTATGACCCGAGACAAGAGAGACAATGATGGTTTGTTTTAGAGAGAGTGTTTAATGTGTTTATGAGTTTTCAAGAAGTGTTAAGTGTTAATGTGAGTGTGTATATATAGGCATGAGAACTAGTTAGCTTTCCTAGTCCCAAAATCAAACCAAATTGTGCCCTCTTGTGTGGTTTTATGGTTTCTAGTTATCAAGACATGGTTTTGCTAATACTACTTAGTACATATCTTAATTACAAGATATATGTACAATATTTACTAGGATTTATCAAGATTTCATGGTTTGTGTATATGTTTGTTGTTGCCACGGGTATCAAAGGAAAAGAGGGATCCAAAGTGGTCTTTATCTAATGTGTATTAGCTTAACTAGGAGACATTAAGGACACTTCTTAATTAAACCCTTGATGTACAAGTACTTAGAAGACATTAAGGATTTTCTAGTTGCTTTTGTTTCCCCACATCCGGCCCTAGTGGGTTATTAACACAAGATTTTATTAAATTTTGTGTTTAAGGATTAAAAGTGGGTGTTGGTTTGAGTCTAGGTAAGTCTAGGTATTTTTAGGGTGTGTCTAAATGTATTTTATTGCGAAAAGTAAGCCTTTTACGTGACCAATAAAAATAAAATACGCAAAGTCATTAATTATTTTCTTAATAATTATATAACACTTGATTGATGTAAACCTTAATTTATTTTGTGACCGTTTACGTTAAATAATTATTTTTAGTCTACGCGATTTAGCTTAAAGTTAAATTAAAAGTAAACGTGTATCGGACCAAAATAAATAGTGACGAATAATAGGAGTCGTAAAATGACATGAAATTGAGAAATGTTACAAGGTACACAACTATGACAATTGCTATGATAATGAGATATTTAATATGTTTACTCAAGAGGATCAGTATACTGAGCTACTCGAACCCATTCCTGAACCACACCAAGTACAACAAAATGATAGTAATGTTATTTATGAGGTTTCTAGTGTGGAACAAGATGGGAGAACAGTAGATCAACATCCTGCGACTGTTGAGGAAACATGTGCTTATTTTGAATCATTTTATAATAATTTGGCAATTGAAGTTGAAAAGGTCAACTCGGTCAATCGCAAAATGAAAGAAACAAATGCTGATTTGACCACTGAGCTTGCTAGATATAAAAATCAAGAAAAGAGTTTTGAAATTAGTTAAGAAAAATATGACAAACTTGAAAGATGTTATCAAAAGTCTGTTTATCAAGAACAATGTCTTACTAAAAAGATAAATGCACTTCCCTTAAGTTCCGGTAAACAAATAACAACTTTGAATGAGGAAATTTCAAATTTAAATAAATAGCTTTCAAAGGAAAAATCAACTATTTCTTCTCTTCTTGAAGAAAAGAAAAAGTTAAAGTCTGATTTCAAAATACGTGAAGATGAGCTTCTTGATAAACAAATTCAACTTGAGAATAAGATAAAGGAATTAGATAATATTTTTTTTTTAAACTAGTCAATCGATTCAAACGATGCACATGCTTTCACCTAAGCCAGACTCGTTTTACCACACCGATCAGAAAATGGCTTTGGGTTATCAAAATCCTTTTTATCTCAAGCAAGCTCAGCAGAAACAACAGAGTTTGTATAATGGCAAAGTTCTATTAGAAAATCATGATCCTCCTGCTATGTATGATTCGAAGGAGACACTGCAACTTGCTCAAGAGAGTCGCTTAAAAATGAAACAATTGAACAAAGAAATAAAACCGGCAAATTATACAAAGATTAATCATCTTTCGGGGGTTTTTGTTTCTCAAACGGCCAAGTCACGTGAAGAGTTATATTTTTCAAATACTTCCAAAACGGCCAATGTTTCTAAACTAATTTCAATACCAAATGAAGAGTTTTTGGATGATACTACACTAAGTGTTGCACGAAAATTTCTAATTGAGGTAAAAAGCACCATTGTAACTCTTCAACGTGTTGTCAAACAAAAAATGACTTTGGATATATGTAGGTCCTTATAAACAGGATCTGAATGAGCCTTGAACGACTGATAGTCCTTTGAATAAATCCAAAGATACTATAGATTCTTGTTACAGGTAATAGTACGGGCGAGTAAGGATCCTTGCATGATTTGGGTAGTTGAGGATCAAGCGATCGCACATGCTATCCTTTTGACACTTTAACGCAATACAGTTGATCTGTTCATTACTTTCATAGTTTAGAGCTACTCGTCTCAATAAATTGACGCGAATTTATAATACTCTCACACACAGAGATTACATTAAAAGTAAAAACAAACACAAGACCAACATTTGACTTTTGACGTGACAAAAGTGAGCTTTATGCACACACTCATCATCTCTTTATAATCACTCATTGACATTACATTTTTTTTTTCGAAAAAGCTTTGAAAATGAATCCTAGCCTAAAATCCTTTGATACCAGGTGAATTTTAGCTTATAATAAACTTAACAATCATGATTTAACCACTGAATTAAGCTAGAATTAAAGGTCTAAGATTATGCTAACTAGTATTTTTGGTTTTTATAGTTTTTAGACAGAAATTGAGAAAACAAATCACTATAACTAAAAAGCTAAAAAATCAGATGCAAGTTTATGACTAATGAGACTAATAAGCACAATCAAACAAAGAAATAAAGACAATAAGAAAACAGATAATGCAAATTACGCATAGAAGCATAAAAAACTATAAGCAAAATTCTAAGCAAATCAAACTATGAATTAAAGAACACAAGTAATTTAAATGAAAACACACCCTTGGCTTCAGCTAACAGAAGCCTTAACACATAATTAAGCTGCCTACAAAGCTCTAGCTTATCCTAATTGGATAATCTAAGTAATGACATAATGGTAGCTCATCCATAGTTAGGCTCCCCATCCATAAGCTTATAAATCCAAATGCAAAGGGTAATTAATGCTAGTTTTATATTAAGTAGATTTATTACTGAATTAAGCTCTATTTCAGCTTAGAAGACTGAAAGGATTTGATTAGCTTAAAGAGAATTTCGCTTAACAATTTGAAGGACTCATTTTTCCACATTTTTCACAAATTCAACACTTTTCGACAAAATTCCAAAAATCTCAATCTTTAACACTTACCAACACTTTTCCTTCAAAATATCATTCAATATCACTTCGTAAACACATTTTCACTTTCATAAGTCCGACAAAGTTTTCATAACTACCAAATATCGCTTATTGGGCCTTAAGGCCCAACAAGGGTCCATTAGGACATTTATAAATCCAAAATATAATCCAAGTCCAAAACCAAGGTCCAAATACATATATAAGTATATACTTATATGTAAAAATAATCCGGACCACAATAAGCCCTCCCATTAAGTCATGGCTTAAATAGACTTATTGGGCCGTGAGTCAATAAACTCTACAATACGTATATTAAGCTTTAAAATAAGCTATGTATCGCTTTTGGTTACTACCATAAGCCTCAAAAATATTCCACAACATACGCCATAACATAAAAATAATCAAAATCACTTTCCTAGTGATCTTGGGAAACCATTCGTGGCATATAAGCCCAAAATAAGCCAAGAAATAGCTTAAAAATAAGCCCGAATAAGCTACACAAGCTACTATCAAAATATAAGCATTCTAGCATCATATATTATTCAACCATCACTGTCACGACATCAAAACTACAAAAACCCTTTTTTCTCTTTTTACTATTCAAGAACCAAACACCCCTTTAATCATACGTTTCGTTTCTAAAAATCGATTTTCACAACGATCAACTTGTACAACTAACATCTATGCATCAAAATAAACCCAAAAGGACAAACGAAATTTAAATTTGAAAACTTACAAGAAAATCTTCAAATTTGTAGATTTTCGACATGAAAGAAAAAAACCGACAACCCACACGTTGGTTTTAATAAGGTGAACCAAACACTAAATCAACACCCCAAAAATAATTATAATCTTTAATGTTTTTCTTGTTCAATCTTTTTCAAAAATTTATGAGTCTCTTGTTTGGTGTTGTGAGTTCGGCCTTTTATACACACAAGAGTATGAGTTTTTGATTTTTTTTGAAATGATAAGAAAGTGTGGAAATGAGGTAAGAGAGGAATATAAGGGATGGTTGTACACACCTTGTGGGACATATAGCTTAAAATTAAGCCACCTTGTTCCCTTAACCATACCCATTACCGGCCATAGCATCTGCTACAAGGTCTCGAGTCATGTTCTTTTTTCGTAGTTCGAAATCATTAAAAGCTCGTAAAACTCATATACGTAATTAATATTTACCCCAAAAGTTAATAACATTTTTGATTCACATTAAAATACTTTTCCATTAACCTAGATTATTCACATGACATATTTTCGACTTAAACCCCTCTCAAAGCACTCAATTTGGACATTAACGGACGTGTCAGACTTGTTTTTTGGCATTTTTCAAAATTCACGGGTCAAACCACCCGGAATACAAATAACACAATAATACCTTCCAAAAGGGATTATTAATCACCATAAACCAAAATTCATCACAATACTCATAAAATCACCACGATTCTCATAAAAATCACCACCGTCAACACGGTATAAAATCTGAATAAATTGACAAAAGTCAAATAGTCAAAGACTATATATGAAATATTCAGAACACAAAAAGGGCAAAGGTTACAGGCTTACCCACGGGCTATCGAAGATAGGGTAAATCAATCCGGCATCAAGGAGTTTGATAATTTCCTTTTTGATAACCTCATGAATTTTTGGGTCCACTCGTCTTTGATGTTGAATTGCCGGTTTAGAGTCATCCTCCATTAATATTTTGTGAGTAAAAAATTGAGGGTCAATGCCCTTAATATCGAAGATTTTCCAAGCAATGGCACGATTGTGTGACTTTAAAACCTTTAGAAGCCGGACTTCTCATCTTCTTTTAAGTTTTTAGCAATTATGACAGGTAGTTTATCGGTTCCTCTAAAAATGCATACTCAAGATGAGAAGGTAAATCCTTAAGCTCAAGTTCCGGAGGATCATCAATAGAAGATTTTATGATTTTAAGTTCCTCAACATGAAGTTCTTTCGGAGGGAGAGGAGATGAAGGATCATCGTCAATCCCTTCTCGATAGAAGATGTCTTCCTCCGGATCAAATGCCATCATCGTCAAATTCCCTCATGGAATGTGAACGCATTTGTTTAAGACAAGCTTATGATTTCCATCTAAATGAAGTCACCTTCTCAAAAGTTGTGCAGAGAGGGGAAGAAGTAGAAAGGATAGGATCTAAAGACGGAGTGGGATTGCCACTCATAGACTAATCTGAAAAACCGAGCCACTTCTTTGAGCATACTCCCACATGGCTATGTCATGACAATAGAGTCGATTTAATCGACACAAGCATCATTGGTAGAATTATCTCGAAGTTTGACCAACTTTAAAGGTTATGGCTTCATCATCAACTCGGAGAGTTAATTATTCACCATAAACATCAATCAAAGCACGTGCCATCCTAAAAAAGGGTCTCCCGAGAATTAAGGGAAACCGAGGATCGACAACATAATCAACGACTACGAAGTCGGCCAGAAAATAGAACTTTCCTACTTTTACAAAGACATAGTTCGGGCAATACCTGTGATGGACAAGTAAGGGGGCCGATCAAGTCAGCAAAAGTTCAAGAATGCATTTGAGTAGAGTAAAGTTCGGGATGAGAGCGTTCTTCCATATGGAAAAGGCATCAATTTGAAGCTTGCACCAAGATCGGCCAAGGCTAGTTTTTTGGCAACATATTTAGGATAATTCGCTTTGAACAATGTCTCGATTCATCGTGGTCTAAGGCTAAGTCAAAAATTTTTCTTTGTTTATTACAGGAGGCTTTTAACTTACATGAAGCAAATTTCGCATATTTAAAAAGCAACCGCGAAACTAACACGAAATGTAATTCCCTAAAAGATATTCAACAAAATTTTGAAGCTAGATTACATCGTTTTCATGGAGCTTTCTGTTGTTAGCTCTTGAAGATAGGTAAGACGGTTTTACCGCTTAAAAGCAACAACGGGCTCATCCGTTGGAGGCTTGAATTTGGACCTGCGGAGGTTGGAGTTTTTCGGTAACACGGTTGCATCGTATCCTGTTGTCACCTCGGGTTCCTTGTTTCCACCACCTTGGGAAGAGGTTGAATTTGGAGGTCAATCATAAGAAACACCACTTTCGGTGGTGATACTTTCAAGTCACCTCTCGGTTCTAGACAACGGTATTGCTATGAATGATCCTGAACCGAAGAAGAAGAGTATTCATTGGAAATAAACTAGCCTGATATATTCTTAAGCTCATTTGGTTTGATTTGACATTGAAGTTTGTATGAAGTTTTCATTTCACATTCTCATATCATATATTCAAATTAATTATTTGATTTTGCTATAGCTTTCATATTAGTCAACATTTAATCTTATTATAGTTCAACATTCCTAACGAATGAGCAGACTTGAGTTTGTGAATCGAAGCTTGAATAATCGGATTATCCTTGATTATTTCCTCGGTTTTGATTATAACCTTGATTGTACCGGGTTTGATTATTTTGCACATTTGGTTGAGCAAAACCCGGTAGTCGAATTTGGTTAACTACACTCTGAGGACGGTATCCGGTATTTTCATGACTATAGTTTACTGCGGCTGCTGAAACATATCCTTGAATATTATCTCGATATTTTGGAAAAACGTTGCCATCGGTGGTAAGACATTGGTGTTAAGGATGCGGACCACCACAAGTAACACAATATTCCTTAACTGCTTTCACGGAAGCAGGATGAGAAAATTTCTAAGCAAGCATAGCCTTAACGGCGCCTGCAAGAGCAGTAATCTTGGGAAAATAAGGGGTAGAAGAAGAAGGAGCATTTGTACTCATTTTTGAAACAATCGGTTTGTTCTGTGAGTTGCAAACTTTTGACTTGTTTTTAATAATTGTCAACGCATCTCGAGGAGTTTTAGTCAAAAGATTACCACCGGCGGCGGCATTCAAAGAATCTTGATCGGTTGGGGTTAAAGCATTATAGAAGGTATCAAGTTGATGCAATTCTGTGAAACCGTGATGTGGGCATGCACGAAGGAGATCCTTGAAACGGTCCCATGCCTCACAAAATGATTCATCAAAACCTTGCTGAAAATTCATAATTTCATTATGAAGATTTGTAGTTTTTGAAGGAGGAAAGAATTGGTTAATAAACTTGGAAATAAGATCTTCTCAAGTAAGAATCAACGAGGAGGTTCTTTTTCCAGCCAAATCCGGGCTGCCCCCTTGATAGAAAAGGGAAAAAGCATAAGCTTAATCGACGAATTAGGCACATCTCTATACTTAATTGTGGAAGTAATCTTGTTAAACCAAAAAATGTGAGCATGAGGGTCTTCTTTCTCAAATCCGTAAAATTATTTTGAAGTTACAAGATTTAGAAGACCATGTTTAAGCTTAAAATTCTCCGCGAGAATAGCTGGAATAACGATAGCATCTCCGTAACCCTCGGTGGGTGCTTGGAGTAATTCCGCCATAGTACGTTGATCGACCATCGTAACTACGGAAGTCTCTTCAAGAGAAAACGGTTTGACTCTTTGTGTGGAACGTCTACGATTACGACATTTCGGAGTCGTGGAAGATTCGGCAATTAAATTCGATGAAGAGCGAGTGCCATGCACTAAAAATAAAATAAGAGAAATAAAAAAGAAAATATTTTTGTAACCGATAATCGAACAAGTGTAAGGTAGCTCTCTAGAATACGCATAAAGAAGCGGAGGAGCGGGTAAGCGCGAAGCGTTTTAAAAACCTTCTCCCTTCGGGTCGAAGATCGTAGGATCAACCCTCCTTATACCTCTCTTATAGTTAGTAATCTAAAGGTGAGCCGATTTCACAAGTGACACAATGGTTGTTTTTGTTGGTATTTTTGATTTTTTTGGTTTTTTAAATACTTTAGGAAAAGTATTTTTGGTTTTTCTAATAAATCTACGAAAATAAATCGAGAAAAATAAAGTATTTTTGTATTTTTTTATAAAAGAAAACGATAACTTCACGAGGAAGGATCTTCAAATACTAATCTTCAAACGTAAACTCAATATTCGTTTCACACCTCCCTGGCATCGGCGCCAAAAACTTGATAAGAGTCTAATAGCCTATTTATAAAATATTAATAATTATATAAATATATATATTATATATATATATTATTATATATTTAATAGTATATAGATATATTTATATATTTATATATATAAACTAAAAAATCCCGAATATCCAAATAAGTAGTTAAGAGTAAGTATTCCGTAAGGTTTTTAACAAAATTTACTTTTAACCAAAATAAAGTTCAAAACCTCTCGGGTCGTAGTCCCAACGAAGCGTGAATTAAGAATCGTGATTAAGTTTGTGATCGCGTGTTTGAATAATCGAATTTTGATTTGAATTCTATTTCTACTAACAAAATATAAAAAACAAATAAAGGCAAGCAACAATTAAATGCAATTAAAGATTTAAATTCTAAGAACGTTAACGGGAATCTAAAAACGCGTCTTAAAAACCTAATTTATCAAATTTTAATCCTAAAAATGCAAATTTAATTTTTAACAGTCCTAAATGATAAAAAATAATTTTAGAATAAAGAATTATATTTTTTTGACTTTTATTTAATTTTTTATGAATTAAAAACATATTTAATCTAAAAATATTATAAAAAATATTAAACTAATTTATAAAAATTTGAAAAAATTAAGGAAAGTACTTTGAACAAATCTAAACCTAAGAAAAATAAAATGGGTCCAACAGCTTATTTGAATAAGCTGGAAATAAGCCCAAAGGGGCTGAAAGGCAAAAAGGGAAAACACCCCTTAAATACCAAATGGCCCTAAGGTCTAACAGAAAAGACCCAAGGGCGCAGATGGTATAGGTGTAGTGTGTTAAGGTGTTGGTGATGTTAAGGGGAGGTCACAAGTTCGAGTCCTGGACCTTTCCTTTTTGTAAAACTTTTTTTATTTCTTTTTGAAAACTGTTAGAAAAAGCAAAAATAAGCTGTTTAAAAAAACAACTTTTTTCTGAAACTTAAAATAAGCCAGGAAAAAGCATTTGAAAATGATAGCTTGCTTATTTAAGACTAAATGAGATTATGCTAAACTGTTTTGAACTTTTAGGACTAAATAAGCAGCTAGAAACCTAATAAGCTAAAAATAGATCCTAACCTAGACCTAATAAGCACCAAGGAACAAAAATAAGCAAACAAAAGAATCTAAAAGGGCACTTTAAAATATATTAAAACAAATGACTAAAAAAAACTTAAGAGACTAATGACTACTTTTAAGCTAAGATTTAAGATCTAATAAGCAAATGGAAAACTAAATAAGCTGAAAACAATTCAAGCCCTAAACCTAATGAGCTTAAATGACTTAAAATAAGTAACTAAAATAAGCTGAAAAGGACTTAAAAGCATTAAGACAGGTTGAAGAAAAATGGAAAGAAAAGGACAATTAGCAGTTTTTAAGCTAATAAATAAGCTACTCAAGCTATGACTAAAACCATAAAAGCTCAAAACAGATCAAGTTTAGACTATAAAGAACTCAAATAAGCCAAATAAAGAATTTTATTTTTTTAAGCATAGAAAATGAGTTAGAAAAAGCTAGTTTAAAAAAGGCAGTTTACTATTTTTGGTTTTTTCAATGTTTTAAAATGGCTAATTTCAGCCCTAAATTAAGCTAAGCAAATGAAAGCAAAACTACAAAATAAGCTCAAACAGATTAGTCTTATACTAAAAAGAACTTATGCTCTAATTTTTAGACTCTAAAACTAACTTTAAGTAATCTAAATTTGTGATTAAAAAGTGACTTTTAACCTTTTAAACGGAAACACATACTTTGACAGTTTTATACCAAAACCACAAATGACAAATACATGCTTAGTCTATGCTCTATTTAATGCATAAGGAACCTAAATGGAAGAATAACAAGACCTCAAAACAACTTTCATGCATAAATTTAGATATAAGCAGTTTGAACAAATTTTAAACCCACAAATTCAAACATTTGATAGACAAAAAGTTAAAACTAAGATTTAAACTTTAAAACCTTTTGAAAACAGATCCAATTACCTTAAAAGAGATTAACAAAGTGAACTATTTGGGTCAAAATAGACTCAAGCAGCACTAACATGGGTTAGTGATGCTTATCCCCTTTAAAAATCGAGAAACCATTTTAAGCTTGATTTTGACTGATATAAGCTAAGGTTTTTAAAAACAGATGACAAACTAACAATATTAAGGCTTAGTAAGTAAATTTCAACCTTCAATAAGCACTTAACAATAAGCAAACAAAATGAGCAATTTTAAGCTAAATAAGGCAGATTTATAAGAAAACATGAATAAAGAAAATTTAAACTATAAGCAAGCATAAATAATGTTAGCCTCAATTTATTGAGTCGAACAAGGAAGTTCGGTCACTCTACGATGGAGCTTCGGTCTTTAATTAGTTAATGTTGTAATAGGATAATATCGGGAATCGGGCTCGATAGTGAATCTAATATTGTATATGTTTCGGGTTTAATCCCAAGCAAAACCCGAGCCCGGGTCCTAGTTAAATATCCCGCGCGTCACTTTTAAGTGTCGGGGGTATATAAGGAACTTTTCCACTTGGAAAAGTAAGTTGTTTCATTTATCTCATAATAAATCTTTTCTCTTTTCTCTCTCATTTCTCTCTCCTCTTTCTCTCTCTAAACAACTCACTCTCTTTCTCCCTTTCTAGTTCGATTCGTGTTATTATATATGTTATGAAGTGTTAGCGGGATCCTACAATTGGTATCAGAGCTTCAAGGGTGGATTTGTGTTTGATTCTTGTGGTTGGTTTGCAAATTTCGTGGCTCATTTTGGTTATAAAAACCCACGGCTCAAAATTCATTTTTGGGCTTGATTGGTTGGTTAATCGTGGTGTTTTTCGTGTGATATAAGCTAAGGAAGAAGCATTGTTACTCCTACAAGTGATCCTCAAGCCTCAAGATCAAAAACGAAGATATAAGGTTCGAATTCTTTAAGTGTTCTTCGTGGAGAGTTGCTACTTTTTGGACGATCCACAAAGATATACATGTTATTGTGTGTTAAATCTTCTTAGAGACGATTAGTATTGCATATTCATAGCTTATTTCGTGGTTAAAAAGTTCATATGGATTGATTTTGGCAAAATTCGTTCTAGTGTTCTTGGTGGAGGTTTGCATATTATATCATTGTTCTAGCCGGCGGTTTGACAAGATCCACGTTTTAAGGAAGTTGTCAGGCGGCGGTTTGACTAGGTAAACGGCGGGTTGCCAAAAACAGCGGTTTGCTAAAAACGGCGGGTTGCCAAAAACAGCGGTTTGCTAAAAACGGCGGGTTGCTAACGGCGGGTTGCTAACGGCGAGTTGCTAACGGCGAGTTGCTAATTGGCAGCGGTTTGCTAAGATTTTTTTTGTGTGAAAAAAAAGGGTTTCAGTAAAACAGCCATAACTTTTGATCCGTAACTCCATTTTATGCCCGTGACCTCTCAAATCGAAGAGAAAAACGAGACGGATCACGCTGTAACCACCCTTCGGCAAGTTAAGGATTTTTCAAAGCCCAAAAAGCTTGTTTTCTATGATTTTTTGACATTTTTCAGTTTTTTCTGGAATTTTTGGCCGCTGATTCCGCATCAAAT
>BQNB010144217.1:0-16886 GCA_026074375.1 Tanacetum coccineum
TAGTGATTATGCGGTAGGTGCAGTCTTGGGGCAACGAAAGACCAAACATTTTTAGCCTATACACTATGCTAGTAAGACCATGACTGATGCTCAAGCATATTACATGACTACGGAAAAAGAATTATTAGCCGTGGTGTATGCTTTCGAGAAATTCCGGCCTTAAGTATCTTCTCGCTAAGCAAGATGCTAAGCCGAGATTGCTCCGGTGGATTCTCATACTCTAAGAATTCGATGTTATAATTCGTGTTAAAAAAGGAGCGGAGAATCTCGCGGCCGACCAGTTATCAAGACTAGAAAACCCCTATCAAAGTGATCTTGAGAAAAAGGAAATTACGAAAACATTTCCTCTCGTGACACTTAGGATGATTACCTTTCGTGGTGATTCGAGTACCCCATGGTTTGCCGACATTGCAAATTACCATGCGAGGAATTTTATTGTTAAAGGGATGTCGTCCCAACAAATGAAAAAATTCTTTAAGGATGGTAAGCATTATTTTTTGGACGACCCCTATTTGTTTAAGATTTGTGCGGATCAAATGATTAGGCGGTGTGTTTATGGCCAAGAAGCCATTGATATCCTCATGGCTTGCCATAATGGACCCATCGGGGGACATCATGGTGCCAACTACACCGCTAAAAAGTCTTTGATGCCGGTTTCTTTTGGCCTACTATTTACCGTGATGCCCATGACTTGGTAACACGGTGTGACGCTTGTCAACGTCAAGGAAAAATCTCGCAACGTGATGAAATGCCTCAAAATGCTATTCAAGTTTGTGAGACTTTGACGTGTGGGGCATTGATTTTATAGGACCATTCCCGTCTTCACGAGGGAACAAGTATATTCTCGTGGCCGTCGACTACTTGTCAAAATGGGTTGAAACGAAAGCGTTCCCTACTAACGACGCCCGAGTTGTTGTAAAAATTTTGAAATCCCTTTTTGCCCGATTTAGAACTCCACGTGCTATAATCAGTGATCGCGGTACCTATTTTTGTAATGATCAATTTGCTAAAGTTATGCTTAAATATGGAGTTACTCATTGTCTCTTTACCGCGTATCACCCACAAATAAGTGGGCAAGTGGAGGTTTCAAATCGTGGCTTGAAACGAATTTTAGAGAGGACCATAGGTGAAAACCATGCTTCTTGGTCTGATAAGCTAGATGATGCACTATGGGCCTTCCGTACCGCTTTCAAAATACCCATCAGGTGCACTCCTTATAAGCTCGTGTACAGAAAGGCTTGCCATCTTCCTATCGGGCTAGAGTACAAGGCCTATTGGGCCTTAAAACATTGTAATTTTGACCTTAAGACCGCAGGTGATCACCAGAAAGTTCAAATGAATGAATTAAATGAACTTCGTGATCAAGCCTACGAGAATTCTTTAATCTACAAAGAGAAGACAAAGAAGATTCATGACTCCAAGATCAAAAACCGCGTCTTCAATGTTGGTGATCGAGTTCTTCACTTCAATTTTCAATTAAAGATTTTCTCGGGAAAGCTAAAACCCCGTTGAACCGGGCCATTCACCGTTGCTTAAGTTTTCCCTTATGGAACCGTTAAGTTATCTTCAACTAATGGGCCACACTTCAAGGTGAACGGTCATAGACTTAAGCACTATTTTGGAGGGGACATACCACCAATGGTTGTCCCAGATCTCCAAACTTTCCCCATGGACAAATAAATTCGGGGATCGAGTCAGGCTCGTGACTCGGTTAACAAAAACAAGCGCTTCATGGGTGGCAACCCATGCTTATCCTTAGTATATTAGTATAATAATAATGAATAAGTGTGATGTGAGGAGGCTCGCCTCTTCCTTTCTCGTGTTTCGTGTTTTGTGTTTTATGTCCAGGATTGCCCGGATTTTAAAGGCTCTCGTGCTCGTGGTTTTGTCCATCGTCCACTCGATCTTCAATCCTTAGTATGCTTATATATATGGGGATCCGATATCCTAGATCTTATTGATTTAACGTTTATCTATTAACATAATTAATAAACGGCTTTTGATTTGCGTAGAGACCCCTTAATATTTAGATTATGCCTTGAAATTAGTATGGGGGTGACAGTCTCACATTGAGGACAATGTGTAGTTCTAGTATGAGGGGATCTTTCGATTTGATCTTACTTGCATTTTCCTTGTCTTCACGTAACCCCGTTTTTCCACCAAAAATAGAAAAAATATGCCAAAATTAAGAAAATTTTCTAAAATAGAGAATAAATGTTTTGACACGTAGTTTAATCTTTTTAAGGAATAAATTTTGACTTGATCGACCCTTAAACTTATATAAAGTTAAGCTTATTGCTATGTCTTTTTATATGATGCTTTATATACGCGATTTCTACGCTTTTAAAAGCCAGTGGTTTGCAAGGTTCCATGATAGACTTTAAATATGCTAAGCTTGTTTTATTAGACTAAGCTTTGCCGGATCTTTTTTGTAAAGTTTTAAAAATTTGCGAGAACAAAAAATGATTGGAGTGAAAGTATAGTTTAGATGTTAAACATAGAGTAGTTGGATCTCTTTAAGGCTCATAGAGGTTAATTGTGGCTTTTTGCTCCACAGCTTAATAATCGTTTTTTTAATTGTTATTATAAAGTTGCTTTAGGTTTTTGCGATTCTTAGTTTAAATCACTTCGTAGAGATTCCTTCTGGTGAAAGTAAGGTACACATCAAGGTTTTGTCAGAGTTGTGGGGAAATAGACTCGTGTACCATGGTCGGCTCGCATACCGATGTGGCAGTTGTTAAAAGACCACAGGACTTGAAATTTGGCTAATAATAATAAGTTATGTAATAAACCGAAGCCGAAATAAGACCACTACCTCTTGCCGGTCACACCGATGTAGTAGTAGTGTAAAAGGGTGGAGGTGATGAGAATAATAATAAAACTGTAGGGCTGTAAAAGTTTACTGCATCTTGCCGGCTCACAACCGATGTTGCGGTCTTCTAAATAAGGCACATAGTTATTATCCGAGACTGATAAAAGTTTGTTGCATCTTGCCGGCTCACAACCGATGTTGCAGCCTTCTAAAAGGTCGAGGAAATTACCGAGGTTGAAATATGTTTGCTGCATCTTGCCGGCTCACAACCGATGTTGCAGCCTTCTAAAGCGGACCAAGTTATATGTTGCAATAATAATAAAAGCCAAATTTCGACTTCGGGGTTATCTAAAAAGGATAACCCCTAAATCATGCAAAATTAGAACTTTAATGTGGACCTTATTCTCACCATATCGTCTTTTTAGGAAAGGATTTCAAATATTATGTCTAAACCGGGTTTACTTTATATAAATAAGACATTAATTTATTTGTACACAAATTAATAAATAATAATAATTTTTAGAGGATCTAGAATAAGGAGCAGACAAGTAGACTATGCATTCACAATTAGCATTTATGAGTAGTGTTAGCATCTTAAACTTGTATTTAACAATGATTTCATTTTTAAGCTTGGTTTGGGGCGGGTGAAAAATCAAGGACGATGAATTTATCCTTTTTAGTGTTTCTTGTTCCGTATAGTTATGTATGATAATAATAAATGCACAAAAATGGTAAAACGAGGGGCTTTTCAAAAAATAGGGATCTTAAAACCCTTGTGACACTTAGCTATTTTTCTAAGTAATTAGTCTATGGGGGGTTGAAATTTTTGTTTTTCTAAGTTTGTATTTATGACATTGCGTGAGGACACGACAATAGCTTAGTATGGGGGATTTTGGTATGTGCTTAAATACACATATCTTTTGCTAATAATAAAACAAGCTAAAAAGGATCCAATAATGGACCAAAAAATACAGAAAAAATGCATTGTATTCGTTTGTGATTGTGAATGTGTCTTACTGTGTAACGGTTATTTGCACAAAAGGACAAAAACCAAAGCCAAAACAGAAAAAACCGAGCAGAGATGGAAAGAGTACAAAAAAATCGAAGCCGAAGGAAAAATTTATTTCAAATCCTGATCACTTTAAACCTTTAACCTAAAAGGAACCCTAAAACAATTTTTTTTTTTGTACACGTTAGTCCCTGGATACTTACACAGTTAGTCCTTGGGGACTAACACCGTTAGTCCAAAACAATTACACCTTAAGTCCTTAACTTTAAACACCCTTAACCCCCGTTAAATCCCATTTAAAACCTTATAACCCTTTTCGCTAAAATAGAACCTAATAAACCATTAAACCTTGCCAAGTCAACGCCCCAAATTATAGAGTCAAATTTTTTGTTCCATTCCCTTTTCCCTCCCCCGTTTCACCATAAACGTTTTATACAAGGTAAATAAGATCACCCATCCACATCACTCGACTCTCAACCCTTCTAGAGCCAATGACGCATGCCGTGGGTTTGGCATGCCAGGTTGGCAATCCCAATGCCAATCATTGGCCAATGATGTGTGGCACATGATCCAAGGGCTCCCAATGATTGCGTGAAGAATAATCATGATTGGATAGACGAGATTGAAGAGAGAGGAGCGTGCTAGGGTCCTAGAACCTTCCCCTCTTCACTATATAAAGAGGAGGCCTCACACACAGCATGACATCTTACTTTTCTAGCTTATTGTCTAGCTTAGCTTATTGTATTCAGCTTATCGTTTTTAAATTGATGTATTTTCCTTTTTAAAAGTTGTAACTCATTTTGATTATCAATAAAATTTCAGTTATTGTTTAATACATGTTTTTACTTATTGTACTTATAACTTGAATAAGCTCATTTTTAATCTAATAAACTCAATAAGCTCTTAGGTATCTCATAAGCTACTTATGCTCAGTTAAGCTTTCAAAAGCCTAACTGAATTTAGATATTAACTTAAAACCCCCCTAAAGTACCTCAGCTTATAATGTGGATGATAAGCCAATTGTGGATGGGCTTATTGGACCATACCAGCTTGTTCTAAACAAGCTGGAGCTTGTTGATTTAAGCTCTAAAGAGCATTTCAGTTCCTATTTAGCTAGGACAAAAAGGTACACTTGCTATTTCATCTCTTTTAGCTTAAATTCTGTTTTGCTTATTCCTGCTTATTCTCTTATATAGCTTGCGGGGGGGGGGTGTATATTTCTGTCTCTTATTGTTTACTAAGTCCTTATAGATCTATTTCATGCTTATTAGTAGTATATTTTAGCTTATTAGTCATTTGCATATTAATTTTATATAATTGTCCTTATTACAGAGTTAAATAGCTTTTGAGTTAAATTCTTTTTAAGTGCTTAATTGTCCCTAGTCTTGCTCTAATTGTCCTTTGTTTATTAATAATACATTGTTTTTATAATTGTTTTAGCTTATTTATCTTTTTGTAGCTTAAAAAATGAGGAAAACACTTTTAAAGGATGTTTTGGATCAGCAATACTAACATAAGTTAGTACTGTTGGATCACTTGTGTCACTTGAATCAAATTTAATAAGCTCGAATTTAGTAATTAAATTAGTTTAATTCAGTTTTTAAGGGTTAATTATCTAGTTTAAGGTTTGTTGTAACCATGGTTTGAATCTGTTGGTATTCTTAATAAAAAATTTTTAGGTATAGGACAGCTTATTTGATAAGGTGTTTTAAAAATAGTTTATAAGTGTTGGTTTTAAGCTTGTTTTAAGTCCATGATGCAGTAGTAAGTGTTTTTTGATAGAGTGCAATTGTCCTTTTGGTTTTAGTCAGTCTTAAGTCTCTTTTCAAAGTTTTAAAAAGTCATTTTTCAATAGCAAATTAAGATAAGTTTAAATAAGTTTTAAGGTCTGAATTTGATTTTATAAGCTCTTTGTATATTAAGCTTAATCTGTTTTTACTTTTTAAGTTTTATATTAGCTATTTACTAGCTTAAAAATTTAAGGCTGAAAAGTCATGTTGTCTTTTCTAAAAAAATGATAAAATCTAAAAAAGAGTCTATTGTTAAACTGTCTGTTTTTAAAGCCCTTTTTCTTGCTTATTTCTCTAAACCAAAGTTCTTAAAAACTTGATTTTATGTAGTTATTTAGAAGGTTGAATTAATCTATTTTAAGTTGTAATTACTCCACTAGTGCTTATTTTGTGTTCTTAATTTCCGCTCAAATTGGGATCCTTCCTTTAAAAACTGCTAGTTTAAAGTGTCTTTTTTTTCAGCTTTTTAGTGCTTTTAAGCTCTGATTGTTAGTAAATTCCTATTCATTAGTGCTTATTAAGGGTAGCTTAATGTCTGTCTTATGCTTATTAGGTCTCTTATTGCTTATTTAGTCTTAAAAGTTCAAAACAGTTTAGCCAATTTTCATTTAAAGCTTAATAGGAATTCTGTCATTTTAAAATGATTATACTGTGCTTATTATTAAGTTTCAGAAGAAGTCTTAGTTATAAAATTTATTATTTTCATTAGTTCTTTAAGTTTGTACAAAAAGTTTTCAAAAATATTTTTTTTGCAAAAAGGGAAGCCACAGGTTCGAGCCTGTGACCTTTCCCCTTTAGCACTCAACGCCTCAACACCAACACACTTAACCACATCGCCGTTGGGTCTTTTTGTTATATGTCATATCTCATTTAATACTTTAACGGGATCATTTTCTAGTTTCTGCTTTATTATTGTTAAATTGTTATTTTCAGCGTATTTTGTTGCTATTTTCCAGTTCTTATTTTTCTTAGATTCCTCATAGTTTAAATTACTTTTCCTAATTTTTCTAGTTTTTTAATAATTAGTTTGCTATTTTTAATATTTTATTTAGATTAAAACTTTTTTTAATTCATATTAAATAAAATAAAAGTCAAAAAAATATAATTCTTTTTCTGAAAATTATTTTTAGTCATTTAGGATTTATAAAAAATAAAAAAACATTTGTAGGGTTAAATTTTAATAGTTTAGGTATTTAGTCGCGTTTTTATAATCCCGTTAACGTTTTTAGTTAAAATCTTTTAGTTGCCTTATTTGTTTGCCTTTAGTTGCTTTTATGCTTAATTTTTAGAAGTAGAATCAAAATTCAAAATATTTGATATTCAAGCATCAAACAAAATACTTTCGTGGATTTCAAATTCACCTCTTGTCGGGATACGACATCCGGGAAATAAAATATTGTTTGTCCTCAAGCAATTTTCTTATCAAACGGGATACTTACTATACTATAATTAGTTTTAGATATTTAGGATGTATATTTAATTGTATATAGACTATTTGGATCGAATCAATTGTCCTTCTAGATATTTGTCAGAATCTATATATCGATCCAAGCTTAAAAATACAGTATATTTTAAAAATCTTGGATGACCTCGGCTTTTGATTCCAATTGTGGAAACTAGAAGGGGGGTTGAATAATTTATAGGTTAATTGGCGTTTTAAAATTTTATTTCTAAAATTGTTAGATTCGAGTATATGCTCAATCAATCAATAATATGAACTAATCAAGGTAACTATCTACTTGTAATAACTACACAAACAATATATGGGAAACACAAACAATATAAAGAGATAAGGGAAAGAACGATAAAATCAAGACACCAAGATTTATAGTGGTTCGGCTATGAAGCTCTTTTTCTCTTTACTCCACTCCCCGAGTATCCGACTCGAGATTTCACTATGTCAACAAGCTCCCTGCAGGCGGAGAAAACCGTTTACACGTTCGCTTCGTTATTTTCATAACAATAGCTAAATGTCGAGTCCCTAATCTTAGCTAGAACCAATCTACTAATTTACAAGCACTACTCAATCACAAGATATACAATATCGGATTTACACACTATTCGATTCACATGATCTACAATGATAGTAAATTAGAGTTTTTGTATTGAAAGAAGAGAGGTGAAATTCACTAGTCTATAACACTTCGTTTCTTGGCACATACGAGTGTTCTTCTCTTGCAATTGATAGAAGAAGGAAGAAGGTATAAGATAAGATTTGATCACATGAAACAAGATTAAACAATGTTAGTGATCAAGGAGATTAGTGAGCAGAATGAATATTTTTAGAGAGAGAGGATGACTGAAAAATTCGTGAAGAGGTTGTTTTTCTGATAAGAATAGTGCAGTATTATAGCAGGAAAAATTAACGTATTCTGGTGGTTGGCGCGGCGGTCCCAGATATATCTGGGGGCCGCCTAGCCACTTAGGGGGCGCCTATAGACGACGCTCTGTTTTTGTCTTTTTATAGGGAAGGTTGATCCTGGTATGTTGTTGTCTGTTTTAGGGGGAAAATCTGAATTCAAAATTTATGTTTTTAAATAAAATATTTTTTAATTACTAAAACTATTTTGTGTATTTTGTAAAAAATAGTTTTATAAAAATGTGATGGATTAAGAAGAAAAGTTATTTTCTTGATCACTAATCATGTTAATGATTTGTTTATCCATACCTTAAGTGATTTATGTCGAAATAAAAGTTTACGATTAATAACATGTAAACGTTTATTTTTATCGTGAATATTTTTACATTTTGTCATCTTTAAAATGCAGAGGAGTCGAAAAATATAAATAACATTTTTAGGCATTATTTGTATTAACATAACGAGTTAGTCACGAGTAGACTACATTTACTCAAATGCCGGAACGCATCAGGAGACGTTTTTGCTAAAACGCGGTAAATTTAACGGTTTCACGTAAAAAAATCAAATACTCACGAAACAATAAATACTCTAGTAATTAGATAAATTTAAATCTGAGCACGATAGTTGCTAGAGTTGAACACACAACTCGTGGATGTTCTTATAAGGAATTCCTGAACTGTAATCCTAGTAACTTCGACGGGACTAAGAGAGTTGTTGGTTTGACAAGATGGTTTGAGAGGATGGAGTTTGTGTTTTATATCAGGAACTGTGCTGAGAACTATTAAGTGAAGTATGCCATTTACACCTTGCTAGACGATGTATTGACCTAGTAGAATTCCAATGTGCAATCTGTTGGGATTGATTTTGCTTATGAAAAAACCTGGAAGGAGCTAATGGAAATGATGACAAAGGAATATTGCTCGAGAAACGAACTGCAGAAAATGGAAACTGAGCACTGGAACTTAGATGTCAAAGGAACTGGCATCGTTGGATACACCAAGCATTTCCAAGAGTTGGCACTGCTCTCACCTGATGTAACACCCCCAACACCGGTTTTTAAGTATTAAATTACAAGAATGCCATTGGGTAGGTTTGAAGTAATTTATTACGATAATACCATTGGAATAGTTTGACTATGACTTTTATAAGTTAAAGGCCTCTCGTGATTGGTTAGTCAAACCCGATAGTCAAACTTAAGTTAAATGTTAGTCAAAGTGGTTTGTTTATGTTTATGAGAAGTATTATGTGACCCAAGTATAAGAGCAAAGAACTTGAGGGACCTAAGTTGCCAAAATCCCAAACTAGTACTAGAACCTTCAGGTTTTAAGACTAGAACCTCCAGGTTTTAGCCTGCATGGGACCATTCTTGCCAGAGTTGCAAACTTGTGCCAGATTTAATGAAATTATATCTCATAAATTCCATAAGTTTCTAGTGTGTTGTGTGTGTGTATGTCGTACCATGAAAGAAAAGAGGGAAAAACCAAGTGGCCCAAGTGATCAATTAGGTATGAATTGAGGTCTCAAATCAAGAAACAAGCTTATACCAATGATCTTACACAAGTAAGTAATCCTATATTTAGTTGAATTAGTAATTTATGAGTTAGGGTTTATGTACCCAATTTGGGGGTTTTGAGTAAAAGGTGTTTTAAAGTAAACTAATGAGGTTATAGTAATTATGGGTTAAGTTGTTTTAAATAAAATTATTAAATTTGTGGGTTTTTCTCATATGATCAAGATATAATCATATGATGATTAAATGTTTTGAAAGGTAAAAAATAGGTTGAATAAACAATTGTTATAGTACTTCAATTATGTTCTTTTAAGTGTTTATGGTTTATGATGATTTTGGCTTAGGAAGCAAGTGAGGATGCTGATGGTTAAATATTGGTAACATAGCTATGGAAGCCATGTAAGTAACTTTGGTTATTATGTGTATAATATTGATGTTATCATATTATGTGGTGAATGAAGATGTTTAGGAATTAAAAGTCTTGGCTTAGAAAGTATGCATTTAAATAGATGGCTTGACTATGGATAGTGAGTGTAATCTTGGATTTAGACTAAGTTAGGTATGTTTAGAATTGACGTGGCTTGATGATTAGTTAAAGTGTTAAAGATTTTATATGTTGAAAGAAATAGTCTTTAGACTAATTGTTGATGTTTATGAGACATGTATGATTAATTATGTATTATATATGTTCTAACCCGGTTACTTACTAAAGGAAAGCTTACCCTTTCAGTTGTTGATGTTTTTATGTAGGTCACTATGATGCAAAGTAAGGTCTTGGATTAAGGACCTATGGATGTGAAGTAGAAGGTTTGGAAATGCAATGAATTATGCTTATGAGCTTAGTATTAGATACCGAGCTCGATCAAGGTTAAACCCCAAGTGTCATAAGATGGTTGTAATGTTGTTTTGTAGTGTCAAAGTTCATATTTAAGAATGTATATGAGTTATGCTCAAGTTGTGTCTAATTGAGTTGAAAATGGGTCAAAATGGGTGTTTGGCAAAACACCTGTCGCTTTGTAAAGTACGTGTTCAAGGTTCGTTTAGACCATAAATGTTTATGAAAGTGAATTATATGGTGTGTTAATGAATTCTGTAAGTTTTGAAGTTATGTGGAGTTATAGAAGTCGAGTTTTGGTCGTTTTACTCGAGTATAAAATCGGGACAACAAGTTGTACATAAATTGAGTCATTTTGGGAAATTCGTATAAAATCAACCGTAAGGAGTTAGAAGTCAAGCCTTATATCACTGGAAAGGTATTTGAGTCGATTTTATGATAAAGATACTTTCAAGAGTCAAATTGTAATTGATTTTGATCAGTTTGTAAAATAATGACAGAAGGTCTTTTGCGGGTCATGCGTTTGAGCAAAGTTTCATATTTTGGTCAAATTTAGAGTTGGGAAAGGGATGTTTCAACTTGCTATCAGAGCTTCGGTCTAAGGGAAGTAGGTTTCCACTATAGGTTACCTAAACTTAGACCACTCGTAGATGTGTATGCCGTAAGTATAAGTAGTGAAGAATGTGAATGCTTTAGTTATAAGGTAGTTAAGTGCTTGCGGCAAATAGAATGATAATGTATAAACTTATGAGAAATGATATATGTTATTTTTTCAAAGGCTAAGGATTAGGAATGTGGCTAAGAATGTGAAACACTTATCGTAAAAGTGTTAAGCGTAGAGGTATATGCTTATATAATGTGAAGTCTACGGTGGATTATATAAATATGTAATGATAGTAAGTGTTATGAGTCATAACTTAAGTTTCTTTTTTCTAAATATATGCATAGGATTGCCTTTTAATAAGTAATAATGAAAGTATGTAAGTATGAGCTAGGTAATGTGAAGATGTTTGAATTATGAAAAAAATCGCTTAAAGAAGAATTGTTGTATGGAGAGTAAGTGCTTATATGAATTACTAATAAAGGAATAAAGTATGATAAGTTATAATGTAGAGAACATGATAAAGTATAATGCATTAGAATGACATGGTTAAGTACGAGACGTATATGAGTGATAAAGAATGAATGTAATCTCGTTGATATAAGAAAGAGATATATGATAAGTAAAATGGATAAACGAGTGTACCTTAAAGTAAACTAAATGAATGAATGATAAAGAATAACTTAAATCATGTAAATGAATGAAAGAGATGTATGTGATGAATAAAGTAAAGTAAATGAGTATATTATAAGAATAACCTATGTAAGGTTTATAAGCAAAAAGTTAAGCGAACTAAAACAATACTTTGGTATAGAAAATTGAATAAGTTGTCAACTTGGGGTTGACGAGAGAATGATAAATGAAATGTGAAAACATATACATATATGTAATACATGAGAATGACAAGTATCATTCGGGTCTTGTGTAATATAAAGAAAGATGATAAAGTGTGGCCTAAAATTGCATAAGGTAATAAAAATGAAATTAAGAAGTGTATTATTAGAAAAGTACGTAAATGAAAAAAAGGAGTAAAGAATGATATATTTAAACATAACTTGAATCCAGTGTGAAATGTAATGGTATCGTCCGGCTTGGCCAGGCTTGTTAACGTGTAAAGTGAATGTTAATGGTACCGCAAGGGTACAATTAAAGTCCGTTTAAGGGAATGTGAAAATGATCTAGATCCAAGGCTAAAAGAGGTAAAAATGTAACGTGAGAAAAAGTGAAAGAATAATGGTCGATAAATGTAATGTATGAACAAGGTTGAAAGTAAAAATGTGAGAAAGTAGTTCGAGTGTTATGTCGGAAGTGTATAAGTAGGATGATTTATAATCTCCTTATTTAAATGAATTGGGACGCCTCTTCATTTAAATAAAGAAATTGTTAATCACCAAACCATAAGTTTATATTTCCTTATTTACATTAATTGGTACGCTTCTCAATGTAAATAAATATGTATAGATGAGTGGGCTTATGTGTTCACGGCATAACATGCGATGAATTAAAAAAGTAAAAATTAAGAGTCTAAAATTAGTTAGACGTCGTAGGAAATAAGATAGGTGAAATAAGAATTTAAGTGTGACCCTTACTAGAGACTTAGGTGGAAGTAAGTCTTAGACGTTAGAAGTATAGGTCGAAAGATATAAGTTGGAATTTATAAGCCAAAGGTATTGAATTTTTCAAGTGACATATAGTCCTTGATGAGAAATTAACTAAAGAGAAGTAACAAAAGCAAGGTATTATAATGGAAACGATAAAAAGAAATGTCAAGATGACTACGCTAAATAAGAAAGTATTAACTAATGTTGAATTACATCAAAACAAGATAATGCGATTTCTCAAGTGACATGTTGTTCTTGATGAAAATTTAGAAAAAAATGAATGGGAACGTAATGATATAGATGAAAAGAAGTTACTAAAATGATAGAATCAGAAATGGTAAATGTCACCTAAATGACGTTTGTCATCAAAAAGAATGTAAGTCTGATAGGAAGGAGCGAGAAATAGAACGAGATAAGGATAATTAGACGTATAGTAGCATGGCTAGAGTTGTAAAACTATGTAGGTTGATGCAACTAGTTAAGTATATGTTTGAGAATGCTAAGACGTAATGTGAGGTCAATGTGACAAAGTCTTAGTTAATATTAGACGAAGAGATTTCGGAGACGAAATCTAAATAAGGAGGATAGATTTGTAACACCCCAAAACCGTTTTGTAATTATTTTATTATGAGAATGCCATTGGAATGGTTTGACTATGACTTTTATAACTTAAAGGCCTCTCGTGATTGGTTAGTCAAACCCGATAGTCAAACTTAAGTTAAATGTTAGTCAAAGTGGTTAGTATATGTTTATGAGAAGTATTATGTAAACCAAGTACAAGAGAAAAGAACTTGAGGGACCTAAGTTGCCAAAATCCTAAACTGGTACTAGAACCTCTAGGTTTTAGTACTAGAACCTCCAGGTTTTAGCCTGCAGGGACCATTCTTGCCAGAATTGCAAACTTGTGCCAGATTTAATGAGATTATATCTCATAACTTCCATAAGTTTCTAGTGTGTGTGTGTCGTACCAAGAAAGAAAAGAGAGAAAACCAAGTGGCCCAAGTGATCAATTAGGTATGAATTGAGGTCTCAAATCAAGAAATAAGCTTATAGCAAAATATCCTCACAATAAGTAATCCTTCTATTGAGTTTGAATTAGAATTTAATGAGTTATGTTTATGTAACCTCAATTAGTGGTTTTGGGTAAAAGGTGTTTTAAAGTAAACTAATGAGGTTATAGTAATTATGGTTAAGTTATTTGAATAAAAATTAGTAAATTTGTGGGTTTTCCTCATATGATCATATGATGATTAAATGTTTTGAAAGATAAAAAGAATAGTTTGAATAAACCATTGTTATAGTACTTCAATTATGTGCTTTTAAGTGTTTATGATTTATGATGGATTTGGCTTCGGAAGCAAGTAAGGACGATGATGGTGAAATATTGGTAACATAGCTATGAAAGGTTTGGTTATTATGTGTATAATATTGATGTTATCATATTATGTGGTGAATGAAGATGTTTAGGAATTAAAAGTCTTGGCTTAGAAAGTAAGCATTAAATAGAGGCTTGACTAGTTGGATTAGTGAGTGTTAATCTTGGATTATGGACTAACGAGGTATGTGTTAGAATTGGCTTGTGTTTGATGATTAGTTAAAGTGTTAAAGATTTCATATGTTGAATGCAATAGTCTTTAGACTAATTGTTGATGTTCATGAGACATGTATTATTAATTAACGTATTATATATGTTCTAACCCGGTTACTTACTAAGCGCAAGCTTACCCTTTTAGTTGTTGATGTTTTTATGTATGTCAATATGATGCAAAGTAAGGTCTTGGATTAAGGACCTATGGATATGAGTAGAAGTTTTGGAAATGCAATGGATTATGTTTATGAGCTTAGTATTAGATATCGAGCTCGATCAAGGTTGAACCCCAAGTTTCGTAAGATGGTTGTAATGTTTTTTTGTAGTGTCAAAGTTCAGATTTAAGAATGTATATGAGCTATGCTCAAGTTGTGTCTAAGTTGAGTTGAAAATGGGTCAAAAGGGGTGTTTGGCAAAACACTCGTCGCTTTGTAAAGTACGTGTTCAAGGTTCGTTTAGACCACAAATGTTTTTGAAAGTGAATTATATGTTGAGTTATAGAAGTCGAGTTTTGGTCGTTTTACTCGAGTATAAAATCGGGACGACAAGTTGTACAAAAATTGGGTCATGTTGGGAAATTCATATAAAATCAATCGTAAGGAGTTAGAAGTCATGCCTTATATCACTGAAAAGGTATTTGAGTCTATTTTATTATTAAGATACTTTCAAGATTCGAATTGTAATTGATTTTGGTCATTTTATAAAAGAATGAGAGAAGTTCTTTTGTGGGTCATGCGTTTGAGTAAAGTTTTATATTTTTGGTCAAATTTAGAGTCGGGAAATGGGCGTTTCAACTTAGTATCAGAGCTTTGGTCTAAGATAAGTAGGTTTCCACTATAGGTTGCCTAAACTTAGACCACTTGTAGATGCGTATGCCATAAGTATAAGTAGTGAAGAATGCGAATGCCTTAGTTATAAGGTAGTTAAGTGCTTGCGGCAAATAGAATGATAATGTATAGACATACAATGATTATGAGAAATGATATATGTTATTTTGCCAAAGGCTAAGGATTAGGAATGTGGCTAAAAATGTGAAACACTTATAGGAAAAGTGTTAAGCGTAGAGGTATATGCTTATATAATGTGAAGTCTACGGTGGATTATATAAATATGTAAGTGATGTAAGATGTGTATGAGTTTAAGAAATGATTAAGCTAAGATAAATGCATAGGATTGCATTTTAATAAGTAATAATGAAAGTATGTAAGTATGATAAGTTATAATGTAGAGAACATGATAAAGTATAATGCAATAGAACGACATGGTTAAGTACGAGACGTATTGGAGTGATAAAGAATGAATGTAATCTCGTTGATATATGAAAGAGATGTATGATAAGTAAAATGGATAAACGAGTGTACCTTAAAGTAAACTAAATGAATGAATGATAAAGAATAACTAAAATTATGTAAATGAATGAAAGAGATGTATGTGATTAATAAAATTAAGTAAATGAGTATATTATAAGAATAACCTATGTAAGATTTATAAGAGAAAAGTTAAGCGAACTAAAACGATGCTTTGGTATAGAAATTTGAATAAGTTATCAACTTAGGGTTGACAAGAGAATGATAAATGAAATGTGAAAACATATACGCATATGTAATACATGAGAATGACAAGTATCATTCGGATTTTGTGTGATATGAAAAAAATGATAAAGTGTGAGCTAGAATTGCTTAAGGCAAAAATAAAATTTAAAAGTATATGATTAGAAAAGTACGTAAATGACAAAAGGAGTAAAAAATGATAAATTTAAACATAACTTGGATCCAGTGTGAAATGTATTAGTATCCTTCGGGATTAGCCTAATGTTAAGGATGAACGTAATGGTATCATCCGTCTTATCCAAGCTTGTTAACGTGTAAAGTGAATGTTAATGGTACCGCAAGGGTACAGTTAAAGTCCCTTTAAGGGAATATGATAATGATCTGTATCCAAGGCTAAAAGTGGTAAAAATGTAACGTAAGAAAAAGTGAAAGAATAATGGTCGTTAAATGTAATTGTATGAACAAGGTTAAAAGTAAAAGTGTGGAAAAGTAGTTCGAGTGTTATGTCGGAAGTGTATAAGTATGATGATTTAAAATCTCCTTATTTAAATGAATTGGGATGCCTCTTCATTTAAATAAAGAAATTGTGAATCATCGAACCATAAGTTTATATTTCCTTATTTACATTGATTAGGACGCTTCTCAATGTAAATAAAGAAGTATAGATGAGTGGGCTTATGTGTTCGCAGCATAACCTGCGAGGAATTAAAGAAGTAGAAAATAAGAGTTTAAAATTAGTTAGACGTCGTAGGAAATAAGATAGGTGAAATGAGAATTTAAGTGTGACCCTTACTAGAGACTTTAGGAGAAAGTAAGTCTTAGACGTTAGGAGTATAGGTCGAAAGATATAAGGCTGAATTTACAAGCCAAAGGTATTGAATTTTTCAAGTGGCATATAGTCCTTGATGAGAAATTAACTAAAGAGAAGTAACGAAAGAAAGGTATTATAATGGAAACGATAAAAAGAAATGTCAAGATGACTACGCTAAATAAAAAAATTATTAACTAATGTTGAATTACGTCAAATCAAGATAATGCAATTTCTCAAGTGACATGTTGTTCTTGATGAAAATTTAAAAAAGAAATGAATGGGAACGTAATGATAAAGAGAAAAAGTTACTAAAATGATAGAATCAAAAATGGTAAATGTCATCTAAATAATGTTTGTCATAAAAAAGAGTGTAAGTACGATAGGAATGAGCAAGAAGTATGAAACAACCCGAGTTTCAGG